>LPNX010018664.1:43288-102940 GCA_001517045.1 Pseudotsuga menziesii | reverse complement strand
CAAGATACAACCTCTGACGGCACGTCTGCGAACCGGAGAAACTGAATCCCCCACTTGGGCCTCCACCACTTCAATCCTCCATATCTCGATAGCAAGCTCACAAGCAAAAGGCAAGCTTGGGAAGAACACAAGAGTGCTCCAAGGGACAAAGGGATGCAGACTCAAGCATAAGTTCTGGAAACAATTTCGTTGCTCTCAATTCTCTCTTATGCCTTCAATGTACCAAGGGGTTCCTTATATAGCTTTTCAAAGGGGTAATGAAAGGTCGAATCCGAGCGATCTCAAGGCACAGGGAAGACCAGGAGTCAAATGAGTCAGATCCATGTCAAAGAAAACTCCAAAAGTATTTGGATTATGCACACATCTCTATGTACGCGGTTTTAGTGGTCAAACCCGCGTATGTACGCGCTTATAGGTTTAAAAGTCGCGTATAGCAATTTTCATGTGTTTTTAGGGATGATCAAGGAAACATCAAAGGACAAAAAGTGGTCCATAGGGTCTAAGGAGTCTGCAGCGGGACATGGGAAGGCCATACAAAGTGTGATTCACCTAGAGTGGTGAAATCCACTATAACAACTCCTTCATCAAAATAGTATAAAGGTTATGTTTTTGAAAGTTTATGGCTTTTCCTTTTTAATATAGTTATAGGCTATATTATAACCATCTCCTAACTCTATACTATCTCTAAAATTACACCATATATATTCGACTTGTTTGCAAGCATGAAGATCTTCTAGGATAAAATAGTATCCAAGTTGTAGCAATAGTATTCAAGTTATAACTATTGTATTTTGAGTTAGAACAATAATCTTTAAGTTATAACCTAAGGTAGAATTACCTACCAAACAAACTACTATGATGAAATCGAATGATGGCAAACATAAGTTATAGTTTAAACCTATCCTTTGCGAAAATCCATGGCATAATATATATATATCATTGGCAATCATAGGTCGTAAAGTTTTGAAATGATCGTTTGTAAATTGTTTTATGTAGTGCTGACTATAGGTTTTAACGCACACTTGGAGAATCATTTGGTTGGACACATGGATAGGTTACATCCACTCGATGGTTGAATTAAAACCTTGAAACCCTACTCAGTTGCAATGCAGACCGCGAGAGTTTCTCCTTTGTTTGGCCGAGCTGAGAACTTGCGGCCATGAGAGGCCTGTAACCACCTTCAGACTTTTGGCATTTTTCCTGCAAATACTATGCTGTGACTATTGGGTGAAGTCGTTTATGGTTTGGGTTCTTTTGTGTGTTGAAAGTTACATCGAGAGTGTAGTTGTTGGCCTTTCATTGTGGCCCAAATACTGTACTTGTCTCAATCCTGCAACTATTCACCATAGCTTCTGCCTTCGTATACTTGAGTCGATTTCTTGCTTTTTCCTTCATAGAGGTGACTTCACGTTATTCTTCCTTTCGGCATGGTGCCAAACGTGACCTGGTGTGGCCATCTCTTCTCAGTT
The DNA here is from genome assembly GCA_001517045.1 of Pseudotsuga menziesii. NCBI lineage: Eukaryota > Viridiplantae > Streptophyta > Pinopsida > Pinales > Pinaceae > Pseudotsuga > Pseudotsuga menziesii. The sequence goes on along the minus strand of LPNX010018664.1, from coordinate 101,471 downwards.
TCGACTGCAAGTTTTTAACAGGTAAACACTTACCCTACCTCATTTTTTCATTTGTTTTTCTTACGAGGGTTTTACAATTTCTAAGCAAACAAATATTTAAAATGATTTGGTTTAGAACTTGCAGGTTCTTGCTTTCAGCTCCAATGCTGTAGGTGAAAACGAGCTCACTCTTCAGTCTTTTCATGAACATCCAACTGGTAAGCCCCGGTTCCATCGAGGGTTTCTTCCTGCGTGACGTTATGGTTGTTGGAAGTTGGTTCTTGTGGTTGTAATGGCATGGCCTCGGTTCTCTGTTAGCTTAGGTTTCCAGCTTGTTTGTTATTTGTAAAGTTCTTAGAAACCCTTAAAGGGTATTTCATGTAGGGTGAAGAAGGCTCTGGAAGCCGTGAAGTAAATGGGTTTTAATTTGTTGTTTTCAGCCTAACGCCCTGTACAATGTAATTTCTTTCATTTTAAAACAAAAGAGCCCAGCTATGAACTCAAAGAGGCTTGTCGACCTCTGTCTAGTTTATTTCAGTTTTTACAGTAGATTTTGGTTGGTGAAGGAAGACTGTAAAACAATCGGGATTGTAATTGGGAACAGGATTTTCTCCTGTCAGTAAAATATTTTGATACTGTTTAATATATATATATATATATATATATATATATATTTTGTGTAATTTGGTTTTATTAACAGGCCTGAGCCTTGACCCTTTGACTCTAAGGCTGTAAGCCATTCCTTATTAATGGATTTTGTATTTGCAAATGGTTTAAGTAATATTTAATTATTTTAATTCTGTTTTCAATCATTTTGTTTATGTAATATTTTTAATTATTACCCTATATTTATAATGATTTCCAATGCACAGTTTATGGGAAAAAATACTGTGTTTAAGAGTAATATTTTACTCTAGTTTTGGCTTTAAAGGGTTAATTAATAAGTAAATCCTACCGCTTGATAATAGTATTATTATACTTAGTAATTTTTAGCTCTGTTATTTAATGATTTCTTTAATGGTTTTTACAGCTTGTTTATAATTTTCAGCTAAGAAAGATTAGGGTTTATTGCTGCATACTCGTGAATAGGATATATTTATCTTTCAATAACACATGTGGTTCTAAATAGGTTTAAGTAGAATCCTTCTATCTTAGACAGAGACACATAGTGTCTGGAACTCAATGTTATAAAAATGTTTTACAAATTGTTTTACCCGGTTCTTAGATGTTAACCTATCTACTTTACTTATGTTTAATTATTAAACTGTAATTTCTATATTTTATAAAGAATACTAATACTAGAATTAGTCCTATAAATATATTATTACTATTCTTTTACATACCTATCTTTTAGTTTATAACTGAAGTAAATAGATACAGACAATATTTACTACTTCTTTACAGTAGAAATCATAAGCAAAGTAAAGTAAAATGTAGTTTACAATTTATCATTCAAGTGAAAGAATCATCTTAATCACCTAAACACCCATCTATACTAGAGTATTGCCTGAGTTAGGCACGGAAAAATACAGTATGGAAATTCTAATTCTATCTGTTTCTCATTTTGCATATTCATTACTATTTCAAATATAAACTGCAATTTACCAAGTCTAACATTACACAGTTACTTCTTTCTTCACAAACCCTAATTAAATACTAACATGCCTGTATTTAAAAACTAGTAAACATTTTACCGAGAATGGTAAAGAAAGATAACGTAAAGACAAATAGAACCTGACAATGATAAGATGACAACAACTTAAGGAGGCTGTTCCTCCCAACCAATCTCCTGGAGAACGCTCAGACAACGCTTCCTCAGGACCCCCGAGCTTGTTCCTGGTCTTCTTGGCAGAGAACTGGGTGGAGAATATAACTTTAAGACCTCTGTCCTTGACTGGTCCAATTACCTCAGTAATTATAATCTGCTCTCAGTAGTAAGAACTTCAGCCTAATATCTGTAATAAGTTTAATTTCAATAGTTAACCCCTCAAACTCACTTTAGTAATCCCCTCCATTGAATTTCTCTTGAGTAAATTCATTCACCCTGAATGATCACCTCTAGAAAATGAGCAGCCTCAGCTGTCTTCAATGGGAAATTTTATAGAGATGCCTAGGTATTCTAGGTCAGTTTTCATTTAATGAGCCACCTGCTCTGAATCCACTTTCTTGGGGAATCATGACCACAAATATAGGGAAGTTGCCACCTGCAACAGTTGGAAGTAGTTTGAGGATGCTGCCACTTGTCAGTGTACTCTCCACCCAGTCTCCTCCACCAATTGACCAGTAAACACTCTTTTAACAGCTTTCCTAAGCTGTTGTCTCATCATTTATTTATTTATAAATAAAATATTCTGAATTACATTAATTATTCTTGACCCCATTGGGTCATCAATTACAAACTTAGCATAAAATATAACACAATGTTCCTCAAATAACATTAAATTGTTTTTTGCAAATTGGGGCATGTGGCATTAGGTGTACCTATTTTAATTTAGTTTGTTTCCTCACCCAATAATATATAAGATCCAGTTTATGAATCTCAATATATGTGATAAAATCATCTGCAAATATTATGTATCTTTTTTTCAGAAGAAAAAGAGGTGTTCCAGCTTGAAATTCAGTAGTGGATAAAAGGTAACTTTTACATAGTCCTGGAAATAAGTCGGTCCATTAACAAGTGGAGATCATAAGTATCAAAAAATATCTCAAGGGGAGGGATGGAACCCACAATCCCAAGATGACTGATGTAGCAATACTACACGAAGAACATAAGGAGCCCAAACAACTTATCCAAGGAGGCATCGAGGGTGGAGAAAACACACCCCGGAGGGGATGAAAACAAACTCTATATCTCGAGATAAAACAAGAAAGATGTTGATGTATCCCATAGTAGAAAGAACCAAAAAATACTATGTCACACAAATCAAAAGGCTCTTAAATTATCTGTATCAAGCCTTCCTCAATGATTTCTCCTTCTACAAGTTACGAGAAGGAGAGGAGGGCAGCCTTAATATTCAATGCTTCCTTGGATAAATGGTCTGCACTCATATTTTTCTCCCTGTAGACATGGCTAAAGTCATATAAATGAATTTAAGATGTCGGTGGTATAGCATATATGTCGGATATCCGAGGAAATGCATTACTTTCTCCAACCTCTATAGACGAGTTCACATTCTGAGATCTTCTAACACTACACCGACCAGATCACAAAAATTTTAGGTCAGTTCTCCAGTCTACGTTGGTCTAATTATTCATTTTCTTGGCCACTCCTCTCTCCTTACTCTACACCCATAGGCTTACATATAACTTAGAAAAAATTCCAACTCATCACAAGAAACCCCTGTCCAAATCTTGTCTTGATATCCATTATGGTTTTGAGGTTGTATCAGTTGCATCCGGATCCATCGTTTAGGGTGGGATTGAATGGAATTCTTCATGTTTAGGGTTAAATTGAATGGGAATTTTCATGAATGAAATGGAAAACTTCCATCATTTAGGGTTACAACCAAACATTGATAGGTATATGAGAAATAACAATAGACAAACAATAGGGAAATTAGGGTTTGTAGGTTTTGGCAAAAATGAATAATGCAGTCCTGAGTTTACAGATCTAATGTGCAAGGATATGCCATAAATGAGGAAACATAAAGGATAGAAAAAGGAAACATAGACCTAAAAATGTCATGGAATAATTGTTTCGTTTATACTACAATGTCCATTCCACACCCTAGCTAGCCTATGGCACCACGAAGGTGAAAAATGATGTATAGAATTATCAGGAAAATTTCTATAACTGAAAGGAAAGGGTAGGATTTTCAAAGTATACCACAATTGAAATTTTATGTTGGATCAATTGTTTGAAAACCATAATACTTACTTATGCAACACAAGGAGAAAAATTCCTTCTCTGGACATCAATCCCTCATAATTCCATCCCTCCAGTGCTCTGCATTTTGGCATATATATGTTTAGATTACTATCCATTAATTTCCAACAAAGTTTATGTGAATCCTTCTTTTAAGTCCATGTTTTACTAAGTATACTAAGGTGTGAATAAGGAAGAAGCTACCAATATTTTGGTTGAAGTAGCCTGCATAACGGTATGTTACTCTTATTGTTGAACCCTTAAAGTATTGAATTGGAAAATGGCTATCCTCATACAAGTGGAAAACATGCTTTGCACAAGAAGCTTGAGTCTATATAGGTGGAGAAATTCCTGACTTCCATTGCTAGTGTCGGACATATCTAACCTACAACATAAACTACAATTTTGTATGTATGGGTAGGGCCTACCTTCTCTTCAAATCAAGTGAAGGCAATCTAATGGGTGCACCGAGCATAATAAGCATGGGGTTGCATTTAAGCCTTGAGCTATGTCAGCTAAAAAAAATCACAAGCAATTGTGCTTACAGTTTGGCACACAATCAACTCCATCAATGATTTATTAATGAAATCTACCAAAGTAGTTTTACAAAGTCCTTGTTACGGATTCAACTAAAACGTGTGATTAAGCCCCTAAAAACAAGCTAACCCAACTATAACCTAAGGGTGTTACCCATTGTCACCTCATTAACAATTTTTCTACACTTCCAGTTGGATCTTGTCATCAAAATACAATATCTCTCACCAATAATCGCTGTTCTGCACACTAAAGATTCCTCGGAGACCATATAATGGAGAATATGCTATAGGTCAATCATTGATGGTGTGTCAAAGATTTCCTAAAACAGACAGAGAAATATTAATCCTGTAACCTCTGCCCACCCCTTGTGCTAGAAGACAAACTCAATGTATTGATGCATTTCTGCCATAGGATGGACCATATTTCAGGTCTCTGACATGCCCAAAACTCAAATCAAAGATTCCCTAAAATGCTGTTGACTATTGTTATGAAGGCAGAGAGACAAATGAAAATATGCATAGTTTGCTGGTCACAATTGAAAACCAAGCCTCCTACTACTGGCTTTTACGAACATATTTGACCTAGGACTTATAATAAGGCTCCCAGAATTATTCAAAACAGTACCAGTCCTAGATACTGTTTACTGATCCTTAAGAGGTTGCGATGTGCTCAGAATGTTGATCATTAGGAATTAGCCTAGTTTAACTTAGCAAAAATCCAATTGACCACCCATCATGACCTACGCATGATTTTGTAGTATTTTCCAATTCATTTGTAGTATTTTCAGGCCTATGCATGATTTTTCATAGTCACTGATTAGGTAAATAGTTACATCTTCTTAATTTTTAAGGCCCATATAGAGGTTGACAAGAAATTGATTCACTAGTGTCGAGCAATTTTAAAGTCTTCCATGTGGTTTAATCCCAAGAACTCAACATAACATGTATGCCTAAATGTGAAATCTTACACCACTATATATTAATAATTTTATGGTGCCATCTTTCCTGGGAAAAAAGGTGGAAGAAAAAGTTTGAAGTGGATTCTATTGGTGCTTGAACTCATGTCTAGTAGCAAAAAGCAGCCTCCTATCCATATTATGGGTTGAATTATGCAATTGAACAGTAGTTCTAGGCGTGTTTTAGCAACAAAGAATGAGTAGAAAGCCAATTATGGGCTAATTCTGCGAGCTAAGAAGCAATTATGCTATGTTTTAGGTGAAATTTATTGGTGTCCATTTGTCATGTCTTCTGGATCACTACTCTATCCTATTCATGGAAAAAGAGATATAAAACAACTTTTAGGATCCTAAAAAGGGTTTCAATTGAATGGATTTCCAAAGTTTTTTGGAATACTAGGAAGCTCAAATTTATGCTAAGTTCCTTTCTAGGAGAGTACATTGTGTTCTCTACTATTACAAACCAGTTGGATATGATTTCCTTCCTCATTGTGGTGGTAAGAGGAAATTCAGTGATGTAAAGGATTACTCTTTGTACATTATATTGACTTATAAAGCTAAGCCTTTTGAAACAACAACAAAAAAGTATTTTCTAGTTTCATCACACCTCCCCTCCAAGCATATAGGACATAGACATTTCCAAATTGAAATATTCATCTCTATGGGAAGAACTGGAAAACCTTATGGTTATCTTTATAATTTTATTTCGCGAATCTGGTTATCTAGGCAGAATTGCAACTTGATATTCTAGGAAACCATTTCTTCTTTAAGATGGGTGCAAGACACCAGTAAATAAGCTACAGGGAAATCAATCCCCTTTTGTATTCTCATAGTTCTATAAATAATCATTGTCTTAGCCATTTTCTCTTCCATCTCTTGTAGTATCTTGAGTCCCAAAATTGCTTGGTACTTTAAGTGATTCCAACTTAGAGGGCTTATGTAAGGCCTTCCATTGTAAAATCATATGGAGACATGTGGATTCAGTACTCGCATATAGGTCACATACATTTCCATAATAAAATATTCATCTCTATGAGAAGAACAAAAAACCCGCTGGTTATATTTATAGTTATTTTTTATGAAACTGGTTAATCGAGGAAGAGTTTAAACTTGATCTTGTAGGAAACCATTTCTTCATCAAGATGGGCTTGATACACCAATAAATCAACTATAGGGAAGTGAGTCCCCTTTTGTATTGTTATAGTTATTTTAACAAATTTTATCTTCCTTTAGTCTAGTCTTCATTTGAGCCATTTTCTCGTCCATCTTTTGTAGTATATTGTGTCCCAATATTGCCTAGTATTCTAAGTGATCCCAACTTAATGGGGTTATTACCAATTACAATAAAAGGCATTCTAGAAATCTTTGTCCTATGACAAAGATTGCATGTAATTTGTAAATGGATTAGAAATCTTTTTCCTATGACAAATATTACTTTTTAGATAGGTCTTTACCATTTTTACAGCACTATGGGCAATTTTGGGTCTGTTTGTGGCCTCAAACAACCCTAAAACAACATTCATTTCTAATTTTTGGCTGACTGTGGGAAAAGACAACATGAGAGTAACATATATGGGCATGAAAATAGACATAAATCCAAAACCTGGACATTATTTGAACTATTCTGAGCCTCTAAACAACATTTTGGGAGCAGTTCTAGCCTCTAGATGCATTATAGGCCTCAATCATAGATTCATGAATCATACATTAACAATTTAACATGTTACATAATATTAATACATCAACATCATAACATGTAATTTTCAGACTGAAATAAAAATGAATGTCATACTCATACAATGATATAAACAAGTTAACAACAATAACATACTTATTACTAACATTAACATAAAAATTAAATAAATTCTACTATCTAACATGTGTCAACTTGTCAGTAACACTAACATAGTGACATGATATCATAGTGAATTGTGATACATCAATGGATTTAAATTTCAGTCATAAATTCATAACATTCATCATGAATCACAATGTCAACAAAACTAAAAGACCAAACGTTCTTCAAAATAACAAAAATTGACTGTGTATGCATGCTTGCTGTGTACGATAGCAAGCATACACAGTCAATAAAATTTGTTGTGTATGCTTGCAAGCATAAAAAACAAGCACACAATTTTTTTTGCTGTGTATGCTTGCTAGCATACAAAGCAAATTTTATTGACTGTGTATGCTTACTAGAATACATAGCAAAGCAAGCTATTTTTTTTGCTGTGTATGCTTGCTAGCATACACAGCAAAAAAAATTGCTTGATTGCTATGTATGCAAGCAAGCATACACAACAAATTTATGCCTATTAGTGTCATCTTCCATTGCTGCTTCCAACATCTTATTGCTATAAAAGTTTACTTCCTCGTACTTATAATTTAGCTTTTTAAATGAATCTGCAATCTATATTTTCCAACAAATATGCAACATCGATACAATGTTTTGCCTTTGGTATTTCAACAACAACATTTTACCCAAAACAGATTGAGTGATATTTATTTTAAACATGAGAAAACAACTAATGCAACCATGAAAAGATTGTACTGATCCTTCAGGCCAAACAACTCACAATGCATAGGTAGTAGCATTCACATCTTCCAAGAGTTCATATATACCAAGAATAAAAAAGAAGATTGAGATCACACCGTAGATTTTACTCATCAATTACCAACTATACATTTATACATATGGAACAATTCAACAATTTATTTAATTCAATTGAGGCTTGAATGTACACAATCATTATGAAATTATTTATTTATAATATACACATGGAAATAATATATTTAAATATCAACATAATTATTAATAATTAATGTATCAAGAAAAGATACTAATGTACTCTCACAATGTCTATCGATGTTTTAAGAACTCTAAGAGTCCAAATTAGTTGAGGGTCAACTTTTACTAGGAACTTTGACTAATACTTTGAATCAATAATGACTCAACTCATTTGAATTTAATGACTCTGTATACTAAAAAATTCTTACAAATTTTAAATTTAAAAAAAACAATATTTTAAAGGTCATAATCCATGATTCCAAAACATTAGAGACAAAATATCCAAAGTCTAGTCATGTATATATCTTAGAGGGTGAATATATCAAGATAACACAAAGTCTATTGTGCAACAATGCAATACATATCTAGAACAAAATAAATAATTAATGACACCTAAATGGTTTGTAGAGTCCAAAAAAACAACATGCTATCATGCCAATATTATACAAATACATCAATGATCATACATCATACATGTCATTGATCAAAATTATCAATCATCAAACTTATCACCACTGCTATAACTAGAATCAAGACTGGCAATGGCACCATCATCTCGCCCAAGCTTGGACTCCTCAAGGTCATGTACAACTACAGTAGTGGTATTAGCTAAACACCTAGAAGCATGAAGTTAGGGTTCATCTTATAGATTTAGGGTTATGGTTAGATTCTAAGTTGCACAAAATGGGGAAATGGGGAAGAGTTTTCGATGAGAAAGGACATTTAAAAAAATGATTGTGAATAAATCATAAATCATACATGTCGAAGAATCATTGCTTATATTTGAATCATATTCATCAATAGAACTCTATGCCTACCTCCTCTAGGCTCTAGGCTCTAGTCCTTGAATCTCAAAGTTGATCCTCCAAGAACATTAGGAAAGTTGATACACAACAAGCAAGCAATTTTTTTTGCTGTGTATGCTAGCAAGAATACACAACAAATTTTATTGACTGTGTATGCTTACTAGCATACACAACAAAGCAAGCAAATTGTTTTGCTGTGTATGCCTACTAGCATACACAACAAAAAAGTTTGCTTGATTTTTGTGTATGCTAGCAAGCATACACAACAAATTTTATTGACTATGTATGCTTGCTAGCATACACAACAAGCATGCATACACAGTCAAAGTGTAGGGCTTTCGTTTCATACATATGAATCCCTAACACACAACAAACCTATATTTTTTAAGGCTTTTATGACTATTGTTTATACTTTTGGCACCTTCCCTAATGCAAAAGGCTATATCAAATTTGTATATTTTTATTCTAGGGCACACAATGCACTAAAAACCCCTCCAAATAGTTTGTAAATGAGAATTGAGTTTTCTTACCATGCCTGCTCATGCCCAAAATTGGAGTTTTAACCATCAAAATTGGACTAGAACTTACCAAAGCTAGTTTTATGTTGTTATTCATCACCTTTTAAGACTGAAACACGCCCAGAAATGTATTTCAACCCTTAGATTTAGCCCATATTCAAAGGTTATGTCTTCTTACTGCTAATTTATAGTAACTTTGTGCCCTTCTTGCCTTTCTTAGGTGAATCATAAAGATAGGTCTCCCGGGGAGATATATTTACCCCGTTTAGATCTCTGAATCCTCATCCCTAATGAGAAAAGTAATCCTCGCTAGTCCCACCCACCCATAAGGGAATGATAAAGAAATTCCTCTCCACGAATCCTATTTTTATTAGTTGGATTTATCCAGTTTTGATAGGGAGGGACCTTCGTCTGCATATGCTAGGGTTTTCACTCCTAAAAATAAGTAATTAAGATCCAAATAGGATGGTAAGGCGACGAGGCCAATAGGTCGATCAGTAAAAATAGGCGACATCAGTTCATTTAGACATCCTGATGCTTTATAGTCGAAAATGACCCAATATTGGAGGGACAAGGCAATTTGATGGTGGAGAAATGTGTCGTATTCACCAAGGGAGCATTCCCATAAATCCACAATCTATTTTTAATGATGTTGGTTTCTGTTATGGTCATGACTCAACCTTAACAAGATCATAACATTCACAACCAAACAGTAGCAGGTCAACAAGGGTTACGACCCAACCTAAGCAGGCTCAAACTGTCACAACCCAACCCTAGCGGCCTTGAAAGAATCACAAGCCATATCTAGCAACCTTTAAATAGTCACGAACTAGATCTAATAATCAACAACCAACACTTAAGAAAACACCTACAACTTACTCAATCAAACCCCTAATTATACAGGGCATTGAATGAAAGGTTGGTAACTGACTTACTGGTCCTTGGCCCTTCATAGTTAGCGTAATGGCTCTCTCTAAATCATTGGCCCTTGGTAACTGTAAAGAAAGTTGCAACAATCTCCCTCTGAAACCTTACTCGTCAGAGGGTTGAAGGATGGGAAAAACATTGTAATGGCAATTTCCACAGGTGTGAGAGTTCGACAATACTCGTCGGAGGGCTGAAGGATGGACAAAACATTGTAATGGCAATTTCTGCAAGCGTGAGAGGTCGACAAATCGTGATGCTGGAGTTGATAATGGTAAATGTGTTTTATTAAGTTGACAATGGCCATAAAACCAATGTTAATCATTGAATACGTTATTTAAAACAAATGTCTTGTCTAGACTTTATGTTGATATCAATCATTTAATGTGTGTACTTACCCATCTAATGTGCCATGTTGTTCATCCAATGTGCCATGCACTTACCCATCTAATGTGACATATACTTACTTAATGTGCCATCTAATGTGCCATGTACTTACCTTTATGTCGTTATCAATCATTTGGTATTGTATGATTTTCTTATCTTGGGTTAGAAGTAAGGAAATTTTCACCACATGTTGAGACTTCTATTATGAGGGAGATATGACAATGATGATGAAGATGACGATGATGGTGAAGACGATGAAAACAAGGACAATGATGATAATGATGACGATGACGATGACGACAACGACGACGATGATTATGTTGATGAAGATGAAGATGATGATGATGAAGATGGTGAAGTTGTTGATGATGATGATGATGATGATGATGATGATCGTGATGATGATGTCGATGAAGATGATGATGATGTAGATGACGACGACGACGACGATGATGATGAAAATGAAGATGTTGATGATCATGATGATGGTGACGACGACGATGATGAAGCTGATCATGATGGTAATGGCAACGATGATGGTGATGAAGATGATGATGATGATGGAAATGATGATGATCACCATCATATTCATCATCATCATCATGTTTATCATAATTGTCTTCATGATCATGATCATAACCATCATCACCATCATCTTCATCATGTTGATCATCATTGTCTTCATCATCATGAACCTCATCATCATCATCATCATCATTTCCATCATCATCATCATCATTTCCATCATCTACTTCGTCGTCGTCGTCGTCTTCATCATCATGACCCTCATCATCATCATCATCGTCGTCATCGTCTTCATCATGATGATGATGGTAATGGCGATGACAACGACGATGATGATGATCACCATCATCGCCATCATCACCATCATCATCTTAATAATCATCATCGTTTTCATTGTCATTGTCTTCATCATCATCATCATCGTCGTCGTCTTCATCATCATCATCTTCATCATCATGACCCTCATCATCATCATCATTATCATTATTGTCATCGTCATGATGATGACGATGATGGTAATGGCGACGATGATGGTGATGTTGTTGATGATGATGATGGCACTGATGATGATCACCGTCATCTTCATCATCATCATCATGTTGATCATCATTGTCTTCATCATCATTATCATCATCATGATCATCATGATCATCATAACCATCATCACCATCATCACCATCATCTTCATCATGTTGATCATCGTCATCTTCATCATCGTCATGATGATGATGATGATGATGGTAATGGCGATGATGACGGTGGTGATGACGACGATGATGATGGAAATGATTATGATGAGCATCATCGCCATCATCTTCATCATCATCATCATGTTGATCATCATCGTATTCATCATAATGATCATGATGATCTTCTTCATCATCATCATAACCATCATAACCATCAGCACCATCATCTTCATCATGTTGATCATCATCGTCTTTGGGCCTCCCTTGATGCTTATGGATTTGTAAATGTATTCTTCCATGATTTTCTTGGTATCATTTGAAACTCGACATTGGGTGGGAGGGTTTTCTTCATGATGTGTCCTAGAATGGCTACGAGAGGGAGTTAGTCTTGCTCTCATATAACTCATTGTTAGGAAGAAAACTCATTGTTAATGTTTTGTGGAGGTCGATAGACTCTGTAGGAGTGAGGATAAAATATACTTCGTGTGACTTTTAGAGTAAAAGTAAAATTCATTGTTATATTCTACCAAATTTTCACTATATGAACCCGTAATTCATAAATGATTATGTTGGTAGCTTGGCAACTTCCCAAGTGTTGTAGTTGTGACATGTATTAATGTCATATATTTTAATGAATAGATTATTGTAGACGGCTATGTTGGCATCTATGTAAATGTTTGTTGTTGAATCAATGCCATGTACTATATCCATATTTACTTTTTTGTTTTGTTTAATGTTCTTGGCTTATTTAAAACATAAACTTGATTAACAATTTGGTAATATTGAATTTAAAACATGAATTTAATTAACAAATTGGTAATATTGAATTGAATAGTTTTTATATAAGTTAATTAAGTGAGGCCTATCATATTCACAAAGGTAACCAACTTGAAGATTTAATTCATAACTTTTTACTTACAATTCACAACACTCAACCATTAGAGTTAAGCTATTTAATTTTATTATATTTAAAGTTTTAAATGTCACATTTATAAAGTTAATAAATTAAATATAAAATTTGAAACCACAAAACCGATAAATGGAAAATTATCCAACTATAGAATAAAAAAGTAAAATAACAATTATAAAATATATTTTTTCTCCTAAACAATTATAAAATATATATACTAAAATAAATGAGCATAGTTCAAATAAGTAGTATAAATGGTATACTAGTTGGATCTTTTTTTGCTATCATCATTAATTGACTACACAATTTTCGGTCAAATTGCAATTTTTAGTTGATTAAATTGCATTATTGAATGCATAAACCAAGTCATCCATCTCAAATACCCCTATTGTATCTAAATTATGCAACTCCAACAACTTATACTTAGAATTCCAACCATTCTTCTCAATTTTCAATATTTAACTAGATTTCAAACCAAAAAAATACAAAATAAAAAGACTAAAGAAGATCAAAATCATAGTATGTTTATATTACTACATTCCATTTTATTTTTTACTCTTTGTTTCATGCTTAAATTTCTTTTAATCCTTATTACTTTTTACTAAATCTAAAGTTAATATAAATCTATATTGAATTAATAATTAAAAGGTAGATAACAATTCAATCACCCTTGAAAATGAGACATGGGATGTAGTAAGCATAGTACCTCTCATAATGATGATCACGATATATTTCAATGTGATATATAAAAACATATGGAAACTTAAACCTGTGATATATTTGAATGACGATGAAGACGATGACGATGATGATGATGATGAGGGTCAAGACGATGAAGACGATGATGATGACGATGACGATGACGATGATGATGAAGACGAAAATAATGAACATGATGATGATTATCACGAGGATGAAGACAATGATGATCGACATGATGAAGATGATGGTGATGATGATGATGATGATGATGATGAAGACGATGGTGATGATGATAATGATGAACATCATCATGATGATGAAGACGACGATGATGATCATGATGGTGATGATGGTGATGATGATGATGATGATGATGATGGGGTTGAACATCATGATAATGATGATGATGAAGAAGATGATCATGATGATGATTAACATGATGATGAAGATAATGATGACGATGGTGATGTGGATGGTGATGAAGACAACGATGCTGAACATCATGGTAATGACAATGATGATGAAGATGATCATGATGATGAATATGATGACGATCAACATGATGATCATGATGACAACGATGATGATCATGATGAGGGTCATGATGATGAAGACGACGATGACGACGATGATGATGAAGACGATGATGATGAAGATGATGACGACGACGACGATGATGAGGGTCATGATGATGAAGACGACGACAACGACGACGACGACGATGATATTCATCATCATCATCATCATGAAGACAATAATAATGAACATGATGAAGATGATGATGATGTTGATCATGATGATGATTATCGTGAGGATTAAGATGATGACGACGACGACGATGATGATCATCATGAAGATGATGATGATGAACATGATGATGATGATGAAGACAATGATGACGATGAAGACGATGATGATGATAATGATGATGGTGATGATGATCAACATGAAGACGATGGTGATGTGGATGGTGATGTTGGCGACGATGATGATGATGATGACGATGATGATGATCATCGTCATCATGATGAAGACGATAATAATGAACATGATGATGATGATGATGATGATGTTGATCATGATGATGAAGATGAACATAATGATGATCAACATGATGACGATGGTGATGATGAAGATGAACATAATGGTGATGAAGATGATGATGCTGAACATCACGGTAATGACATTGATGATGAAGAAGATGATGATGGTGATGATGAAGACGATGATGATGATGAAGACAATGATGACGATGAAGACGATGACGACAACGATGATGATGATGATGGTGATGATGATCAACATGATGACGATGGTGATGTGGATGGTGATGATGGTGATGGTGACGACGACGATGATGATGATAATGATGATGATGAAGACGATAATAATGAACATGATGATGATGATGATGATGATGATGTTGATCATGATGATGAAGACGATGATGACGAAGATGAGCATAATGATGATCAACATGATGACGATGGTGATGATGAACATAATGGTGATGAAGACGATGATCTTGAACGTCACGGTAATGACAATGATGATGAAGAAGAAAAAGATGATGATGTTGATGATGATTATGATGATGAAGATAATGATGATGATGAAGATGACAACGACGATGATGATGATGGTAGTGATGATCAACATGATGATGATGGTGATGTGGATGGTTATGATGGTGATGATGACGATGATGACGATGATAATGATGATGCATCATCATCATCACGATGAAGACGATAATAATGAACATGATGATGATGATGATGTTGATCATGACGATGAAGATGATGATGATGGAGATGAACATAATGATGATCAACATGATGATGATGGTGATGTGGATGGTGATAATGAAGATGAACATAATCGTGATGAAGATGATGATGTTGAACATCATGATAATGATAATGATGATGATGATGATGTTGATGAAGATGATGATGACGACGACGACGACGATGACGATGATGACAATGATGATGATGACGACGATGATGAAGATGATCATGATGGTGATGATCATAATCATACTGATGATCATTATGATTATGATGATTATGATGATGATGGTACCTGATTATGATTATGATGATGAGGGTCATGGTGATGATGATGATGACGCTCTTGATGATGATGATGATGATGATGATGATGGTGATGATGAATATGATGATGATGATCAACATGATGATGATGAATATGATGGTGATGATGATGATGTTAGTAACTCTTTAAAAAAAAAAGAGATAAAAGAATAGGTCTAATTAAATATTTACCTTTCAATATATTTCATCATCCTCTTCATCCAAGTCATCGTCTTCTTCATCCAAGTCATCATCCGTATCATCAGATCCAGATTCAACATTGTAAGGATTGGCCATATCATCATCGTCATCTAAGTCAGTTACGCTCATCGTGTCATCGTCGGTATAATCTTCATGGGCATTGTCTGCTACATCATCTGATTCAACTAATTCTTGGACATCTTCTGCTAGATCATCATCGTCATCTAACTCATGTTGATCATGCTCTTCATCATCATATTCTTCTTCCAGAGAACCCTCTTCATTACCATCGTCTAGGTTATACTTTACCGGCCTTCCCCTTGGATCGTGTCTCGCAACAAATGACAAGCCCGCTTTACCTGGAACCTCTGAGTAAAATACCTGTTCACATTGGCTTGGAAGAACATAGGGATCCGTTCTTGGCTCAAACAACCTTGTATTTACCATGGTAAATCCATTATCATGTTTAATAATAGTTCTATCGGGATCACGTTGATTCAATCGTAACATGTACCATTTGAAAACGAATAGAACTACCTTGAAGGATTTAAAGTCACACTGTAGAATATCTTCCAAATACCCATAGTATCAATTTTTTGAGAGTTCTGGATGTTTGTCACTTCTAGATGAAACATTGGTCACCTCAAAGACTATAGATATCCCACAATCTGATGTTTTCTTTATTTCATCCAATTTTTTTATGCGATATCTACAACCATTGCAGGCCATAGCCTTACGACATTTTACCTGCAAGAAGAAATACACGAAAATATTACACAATGATTCAATAGTTATGCAGCAATACATGGAAAAGACCAACATGTACGTCAAAATGTAATTTGCAAAATAAAAGATTTATAGTGATTGATTAATATGCTTGCCATTTTATCTTTTAAACCATATGCTAAATCGATTTCCCTTTCTGTATTATTTCTATCTCCATTGGGATGTGCTGCTTTTACCAATGAAGCCACACCTTCCCATGATATTCCATGACCCGATTGTTCGCATCGTTCAATCCATACCTTCATCTAGTCAAGATTTTTTGTGATGTATAAATGAATTGCTTCCCATTCTCTACCAACTGCTTGATGACAATAATCATTAAAATTAAAGACATATGTAAATTCCCTGAATAAAGTATATGCTCTTAATTGATGCAATAAATAGAAAATGCAATTAGAATATGAACGATATAATAAAAATCTACTAGCTAATAATTACCTTTCACCTTCCTCGATCTACCTTTCCCCTTCAGTTTCTCCCCTTCAAATTTGTTATTGGAGTCTGGATCACAAATGCGACGTAAATTAAGCTTTGATGCTAAATAGGAAGATATTCATTAACATACAACATGTTTTGGTATACCGTATATCCTTCCATCATAGAACCCTTTTACTCACCAAACTCTTCATAAATTTCAAGCGGCTCTCAACCATCCAAATGGACCTTGAGTGCACAGGTCCACACACCTCATTCTCCTCAACTTGGTGTACGAGGTAGTGTTCCTATGCATTGAAAAATTCCGAAAGTAGATGCTTCTGCATTTCACACATGAGACGAGAAATTTCTCTCCTCCAATACTTTATATCTTCTTTATGGATTTCTTTAGATGTCAACCATCTACAAGTGACGCAAACCAATAACGATATTTGACAAAAAAAAACATTAAATTACATATCATGAAATAGTGCACAAAAAACAAATATAAATTATACGGAGAATTAAAGAAACACTAAGCACGAGCAACTAATATCTAGTTACCTCATGTATTTACCAAGATTATATATAACTTGTTTGACATTGTTGTCGAAGTTGTCCAGGAGAGAGAGAGGTAGAACATACTATATCAATATATAAACCACGTCATTTATTAAACAAAGAGTATACAATCAAGAAAAAAAAATATGCAATAAAATGAAATTTTGTTTATATGGACATAACAATAATAATTACCTTGATGAAGACGTGCCAATCATGTGTTTTGACCCCTGCAAAAGCACCTTTTTTGTGATGATATTATTCAAGTTCGCACAAAATCCAGTGGTAAATTTAATTTTCCGCATTACTTCTTTGACAACATTGCTTTGCTGCTCCGTAAACATCCATGGAATTGAGTTTATATTAACTTGGTCTCCATTGCTATGAAATTGGACGACGTATTTCATTGCATGGTTGCCTTCTTGAATGTCTTTGCAAGCTTTCACAACTTTATCTTTCTCCCTCCTTAGCTCCAGTAGACGCCATAATGTTTCAGTCACATTCTTTCCAATATGCACTGTATCAAACAAATGAGCAACTTGTAGGTGCTCATAGTAGGGCAACTTGCTGAATTGTATAGGATAACTTTTCATTCCTCGTGGAATCCCATTAATTCCTTCATGATCACGATGGATATCATGAATATTAGTTTCTAAATAAATTACATCATAAATCAAATATGGCCACTACAATAAATAAATCACAAAAAAAATTAAAATACATAGCAATTCATATACGATGATCCATACGTACCGTGATGATGATTTCTATTGTATTGCATCTTCCAAAGGTGAGGTGTCATTCTTCATGGTTTTAATGCAGTCTCTTGCTTCCCATTGAAAGTATTTTTTTTCAGTTGTTCTATACCTATGATTCTTAGAGAGGAAATGCCTATACTCATCAAACACCTCCTTTCATAAGCTTTTTGACCGATGATATTTTATCTTAGGACCACAAACTAGACATACAAATTTACTCTTTGTATGAAGACCTACAATATATATATATATATATATATATATATATATATATATATATATGGAATATCTATGTCAATTATAATTATATATAAACTATATTAACTACTTCATATAATTAAATGCAATTAAAGTGGAACTTAAAAATACAAACCACAAAATTGGGTTAACCCAGGGGCATCGTGTATTGTCCATACAACCATTGCATGGAATTGAAATTGCCTTTGCCTTATTGGTCTAGATACGCCATACATAGTGATTCCATTCCATAACTTCAGTAGCTCATCTATAAGAGGTTCGATATACACATTCATATCTTTGACTTGGAACTTACCTGATTGATTTGAAGTACATATAAAATATATAATTATGAGAACCATTAAGATATATAAACCATGCACAAGAGTAAAATACAAAAATATACAAATGAAATTAGGAAACATAATATGAAAAATGAGATGCCACAACTACATTAGAACTAAAACAATTGTGGACACAAAATACCTGGAATAATCATCGACAACATTATGTGCTCCCTCTTTATTGACAATGATGGAGGAATGTTATTGTTGATAAAAAAATAGGCCACACCGTGTAAATGAATTTCATCTGTGAAAATGGATTAACACCATCTGCTGCCAAAGAAATACTAATATTACGTGGTTCTTATTTAAAGTGAGGCCACTTTTCCTCCATATCTTTAAAAGCAGAACCATCTACAGGCATTCGAATAACATCATCTTGACTCCTGTTCTTGGCATGGTAATCCATAAATTGCACTATGTTTTTGCACCTGAACAGTCGTTGAAAACGTGGAATGATGGGAATATAATGAAGAACCTTCTGAGGCGCATTTTTTGTTACTTGATCTGTTCGATATCTACTTATATGAAATTTCAGACATTCTGTTGCAAATTCATGCTGATTATAATATATAACATGGTCATTGGGGCATGCATGAATTGCTTCATAATTCATTCCAATCTCTTTCATGATGGAAGATAAATCTTGATATGTGCGAGGTAAAATATTTGATGGTGGTAACAAAAATTCAACTATCAAGCTACAACAACAAAAATAAAAAATATAGTTAATGTAAAAATAAATAATATAAACGAAACACACTTCATCCGTATGATGATCAATAATGAGTTAACAATACAATTATTAGAGGAATACAGATAAACTTTATCATGATCGTATATATGTGATGGATTATTTTACACACCTTAGCATCCGTGTGTTTGATATGTTTGAAAGACCATTCATAACCTTCCAGTTCATTATCAATAATACAACAGAGAGAAGATTTGTTTGGAGCCTTCATAAAGGGGTTCATATGCCTTATCGAGAAGAGGTATATCGTGAACATCATCAAAGTCATCATCATTTTCATTATCATTGTCATTGTCATCATCCATTCTAACATTAAATGAATCATGGATCAATGTATTTGTACCACCATCCTCAACTATGTTATCAGTATGATCATCTTGTTCAATATGATCATTCACTTGTTCTCCATTACACATAGACGCTCCGTGATCCTGATCCAGAACTTGTTCTAAAAGCACTTCCTCTGGACGATATGTTGTAGGGTGTCTTTCCTTTATAAATACATGAAAACATCAATAGATATAATTTAATGTAGGAAATATTAAAATAATACATACATTTACCAAAGCAAAGAATATAAAAAACTTTATAATGCTAAACCTACAAATGGACGATACTCATTCCCCCCCTCAGGGTCTCCATGTTCCTTGCAATGTTTTGTGGATATTGAGATCAATATTCTTCTCCTCTTAAATCCCCTGCATTAAGTACATGGACAATAACATTTGCCATCACCCCTTCGTTTCGCTGCATCCAATAGTTTAGCAAGCAATTTTCGATTGTGTTCGTTTGGATCAGGATTATTTCTATTTGACATTTTGTCACAAACTTTGTGAATGAATACTATCAACAATATTAAAAAATCAAGTTCCATGCATTACAATTGTCTCAAACGGAGGTTTGTCGAAGAATAAAAAAATTCCCGCAAACTGTCTGTCGAAGATTTTTTTTTTTCCCGCAACCGCCCGTTGAAGAATAAAACAATTCCTTAAACTGTCCGTCGAGGAATAAATAATTTCCGCAAATAGTCCGTCGCTTCTATATGAAACAATTTTGAATGTTTAAAAATGTTTATATTTATAATTTGGAATTCATCGAATATCCGACGATATGAACCTAGTTACCATTGGAAATATGGGTTTAAATTATTTGAAATATGTCTTTAAATTATTTCAAAAAATAGCCCAAGGACGTCGAATATCCGATGACCCATCCTTAATGTGGTGTTGAAAATTCAACACACTATTGTCGGATATCCGATGACTAATCCTCCACGTGTTGTTGCAAATTCAACACATGTCCGTCACAAATTCGACAAACGCCCGTCGCATAACCGACAATATAGTGTTGCAACGTGTCGTCGAAAAACCTACACTAAGGGCGTCAGAAATTCGACGTTGATAAAATAAATCTAAAGGTATAGTACTTTTCATCATTGTAATCCGACACATCCATACTTTACATTAGATGTCGTTGGATTCTGTTGACGAATTTTGGGTTCAAATCCTGTTGTGTCACTCAACCATCAGAACCATGTCTCCAACAATACTTGCCTCACACAACACTCTTATGGAATGAGAAACCCCCTTCAATAATCCATGGTTATCTTAGGTGATCCATTTTGTTATGTTCTTCCGGTGTGTG
Organism: Pseudotsuga menziesii; assembly: GCA_001517045.1. NCBI lineage: Eukaryota > Viridiplantae > Streptophyta > Pinopsida > Pinales > Pinaceae > Pseudotsuga > Pseudotsuga menziesii. The sequence continues at coordinate 80,088 of LPNX010018664.1, read as the reverse complement.
TATAGAAGGTTGATATATGTTGTTGGAGAACCACCTATAGCCTTAATTTGTGGCTTCTCAAGTATGTAAAAGTAGCTTAACTCAATGGGTAAGGATCCCTAGCGTTCCTAATCTCTAAGCTCACCTACAACCATCTATTTTTCCCTAAAAAACAAGGTTATGTATCCAAATTTGAATTTTTGGGTTTTCACATTATGAGAAATGAAATAAAACAACAAAATAATAAATTTGCATAGTAGTCTAAAAATTCTAGTAAAATTTTTCACAATGGAAATAAAAATAAAAGAGCAATAGAATCCAAAGATGAGAGAATGGTGGAAAAAAACCCGACATAACATCTGAACATGGGATAGAGGAATCTTACAATAGGATGAATCCATGAAGATGGGTGTCTATTTTGGGAGGTCTTATGAGAAAATAAATTTGATTTTTTCATGTTTTTCAACTTTGGGCGAACGAAAGTGATATTTTCGTTTAGAATTTCACTTTCAAGTAAAAACAAAACTTTTAGAGAATTATGTTAGCTTTCTATTCATAATTTTTTCAATTTTTTTTATTAAGATTTGATATGTCATTTTGGAAAATGTTTGATAGTGTGTCCTTATAAAATGAAAGGACTAAAAAATAGACATGTTTGGTTGCGCCCATAAAATCATTGTTAAACTTGTGTTTTGCAAAAAAAAAATGTTACGACAATCTACACTCAATATACTATTGCGATGAGTATAAGTTTGTAACCAACGGATCTATATACTAATTATAATATTTTTTTGAATTCGATCAATGGGAAAAACTTGTCGATTTTCAACATGTGTTTGGTTGTGCCACTTTTCTCTCAATTGACTATAAAATTTAAAAATCTACGAATACCCTTTTGAAGTAGACATTCCAATTAAGTGCAACATATTTGTTTCAATTTTTTAGGTGGTGTATTTTTAAAGTTATATATTTTTCATTTCACCACATGTTGAAAGAGATGAAATGAAACTCGACACATGTTAAGAAACAAAAAAAATAAAAATATCGTATCTCACTTATACACAACAAAATCTATACCTACGGAAATAAGATTCAATGACAAAACTAATGGTATCAAGTTCGACAGTTGATTTGTAGTGTAAGGCATCCATTTTACCTTCCGAAAATGGAGAAACCTGAAAATTGTGCAAGTTTCAGGTCTCAGAGGTTATTCGGCCGAACAATTATCTGACCAAACAATTATCCAGCCAAACAATGATTTGGACGAACAATTATTTGGCTGAACAATGTTTTTCCATTATGGAAACGTTATTTACAACGCAAACGCAAAAACAATTTCGCTGGTCGAAAAAAAATTTCGTTGGCCGAGTTTTTTTTAGCTCGCGTTCTTCTAGTTATCTGCCATCAATGGTTGGTTATCTATTCATAAACTATAAGTTATCCATGCAATAAAGCAAACAATAATAATACATTACAAGTTATCATATTACTAGCACACCCACGAACAAAACATGTACTCTTAAAGGAGATACACTAGGTTGAATATATCATTTGTCTAGTAACTCCTATAATTGTATTCTTCATTTCGTTAATTCTGGGATACTCATATGATATGGAGCTCATGATACTAGTGTTGAAAACAACATTAGATCTATGGTAAAATCTAAATATCGGTTAGGTGGTAATACTGATATCTTATCACAAAATACAACTTCAAATTCCTTTAAAATAGGAAATTGTTCCAATTCCATTTTTTATTTTTCAAGCTCAAATTCTTTAATTTTGATGCCATAAAGTTGACACCCTTTCCTAATACACTTTTTGCGTTGTAGTGCTGAAATTTTTCATGTAGATAAAGGTCTATAAATTTCATTCATTGTATGATACTTATTCTCCTCATCCACACTACTAAAATTTTTATGCAAATAGTCGATAACAACTTTACGATATTCTAGCCAATCCATACTTATCAAAATGTCATAGGATCCTAGGGGAAGTATATTTAAATTAATTGAGGTATCCAAGTCATTAAAACCTAATAAAAAAACTTTAACTATATCTGTAACTTTCCTTTTTACCTTTGTTGCCAGCTATACCAACCATGCATTTTTTTGTTTTTCCTTACTAAGTTTACACTTTTCAACTACTTTTGGTGCAATGTAACTTAAAATAGATCCTGAATCGATAAGTATAGAAACATGTATGTTCAAATATTTACCTTCTACTTTCAACATGGTGGATTGATGGTCCGCCTGCTGATATTCCAAGGAAACATTAACTATAGGGATATTCCTGGCTATATTCACAGTAGAAGCTTCCCGCAACATGCTTACGGGTTACTATTCCATCTTCCACTGGAAGTTTCGATACTCTTTACCCCATTTCTATTGGTTGAACCTCGCCTGTTGTAATTTTTATCAGTATGACCTCTTGTTCCTTTTCCAAAAGGTGAGGGTTTAAATCCTTTCCTACGTTGATCGATCTTTTCAATTTTTTTTTATTTTTCCAACTTCTACTCAATTTGGATATTTGTTTAAACAAATGGTAGCACAACTAGGCCTTTCTAATTGCTTCATCCATTGTTGAGGAATTTCAAACATAATATTTTCCTTATACATTGGGGGTAAACAACTGATAAAACTGTATACCTTAGCTTTTTCAACTCTTAGGTATGGTACATAGTGTTGTAAATTTACAAACTCGGTTACAAATTCTTCCATGGTTAACAATCCTAGTCTCAAATCATTGAATTATTGTGCTTTCTCATCATAATAATGTTCTGACATATACATTTTTTCAATAGTTTAAAAAAAAAATTCCAACTCAACTCTTTACTACTTATGTTACTGACACTCTTAGCCTCCTTCCACCACAGAGCATATTTAACAACCAAGATTCTATCACTTCCTCAAATTCTCCATCAAACATGGAGGGCCTTAACTTTTTGAATTCTCCCTGTAACTCTACAAGTCTTTCTTTTTGTTTTTCTGTATTCATTTCATCACCTTTCTTTAAATCTTGGGGGGTTATATAAGAATTCTATTTGTAGTTTCCTCACTACTGCAACTTTGTAGTGCTCCTTTTATTTTCTTGTAAGGAACATAAAATAAATATAATAATTAAATTGATAATGTTACCTTAGTATAAAAAATATTAAAATTCAGAATTAAGTTGCTAATTTTACCTTAGTAATAAAAAATATTTCTATCAAAACTTTTTAATATTCCTAACATTCTCAACTTCTCAACACTACATCTACAATCATACATAAACTTAATAATACATACTTTCATATATTTTGCACCTATAAAAACTTCATAACATTCCTAACCTTTCCTAACATTCATATATTTGCACCTATCAAAACTTCCTAACATTTCGAACATTTTCTAACATTCAATCATATATTTGCACCTATTAAAACTACATAACATTCATTCATATATTTGCACCTATCAAAACATTCACTCCTAACATTCCCACATTCACTTCTAACATTGCACCTATCAAAACATTCTCTCATAAGATTCCCCCATTCCCACATTCACTCCTAACATTGACATTCCCCGTATATTCATTCTTAACATTAACATTCCCCTATATTAATTCTTACATTCATTTATATATTCATGTATTTGCACCTATCAAAACTTCCTAACATTCATAACATTTCTTAACATTCATATATTTGCACCTATCAAAACTACCTAACATTCCTAACATTAACCTCCTTACATTCCTAACATTAACATTTCCATATTCATTCCCCATATATTCATTCTTAGCATTAGATTGCACCTATCAAAGCATTCATTCCTAACATTCCCCTATTTTCACATTCACTCCTAACATTGCACCTATCAAAACTTCCTAACATTCCTAACATTCCCAGCATTAACATTTCCATATTCATTCCCCATATATTCATTCTTAACATTAAATTGCACTTATCAAAGCGTTCATTCTTAACATTCCCCTATTTCCACATTCACTCCTAACATTGCACCTATCAAAACATTCACTCCTAACATTCCCCCATTCCCACATTCACTCCTAACATTAACATTCCCCATATATTCATTCTTAACATTAACATTCCCCATATATTCATTCTTACATTCATTCATACATTCACATATATTTATTCTTAACATTAACATTCCCCATATATTCATTCTTACATTCATTCATACATTCACATATATGCATTCTTAACATTAACATTCTCCATATATTTCTTCTCAACATTAGATTGCACCTATCAAAACATTCACTCATAACATTCCCCTATTCCCACATTCACTCCTAACATTATACCTATCAAAATATTCACTCCTAACATTCCCCCATTCCCACATTCATTCCAAACATTCATATATTTGCACCTATCAAAACTTCATAACATTCCTGACATTAACTTCCTAACACTCCTAACATTAACATTCTTATATTCATTCCCCATATATTCATTCTTAACATTAGATTGCACTTATCAAAGCATTCACTCCTAACATTCCCCCATTCCCACATTCACTCCTCACATTGCACCTATCAAAACATTCACTCCTAACATTCCCCCATTCCCACATTCACTCCTAACATTTCCCTATTCCCACATTCACTCATAACTTTGAAACTATCAAAACATTCACTCATAACATTCCCCCATTTCCACATTAATTCTTAACATTCATTCCACACATTCATATATTTGCACCTATCAAAACATTCACTCCTAACATTCCCCCATTCCTACATTCACTCCTAACATTGCACCTATCAAAACATTCACTCCTGACATTCCCCCATTCCCACATTCACTCCTAACATTGCATCTATCAAAACATTCACTCCTGACATTTCCCCCATTTCCACATTCACTCCTAACATTAACATTCCCCATATATTCATTATTAACATTAACATTCCCAATATATTCATTCTTAACATTAGATTGCACCTATTTAAACATTCACTCCTAACATTCCCCCATTTCCACATTCACTCCTAACATTCTCCCATTCCCACATTCACTCCTAACATTAACATTCTCCACATATTCATTATTAACATTAACATTCCCCATATATTCATTCTTAACATTAGATTGCACCTATCAAAACTTCGTAACATTTTTATCACTTTCAACTTCTCAACAGGAAACATACATAAATTTAATAATTTATATATATTCATATATTTGCACCTATAAAAACTTCCTAACATTCCTAACCTTTACATATACATGTATATAATCCAAAAAACAATATCTAAGGTCAATGCACATTTTCATAATCCAAAAAAACAATCACGAAAATGTAAGTTCAATGTACATGTATATAATAGAAAAAAACAATCATGTACATGTGAGTTCAATGTACATGTATATAATCCAAAAATTAAGCTCATCGTTGTCCAAATCAACTACAATATATATATCTACATAAAAAGAACAATATAAATAATTTTCTAAATGGAAGTCCACCACTATCCTCGACTAGGGTTTTCCCTTGGACTCGTAACAATATGCAACATATAAAAACAAATTATGAATATCATAAATTATTTGAAAAACTTTAAACCAAAATCAAAACATTAAAACATTAAACTAATATATCGAAGAACAATTCAATTATTAACAAAATTACCTCCAATTCTCTATCATCCAACAGAGTCTTCTCTTTGCCTCTAAAAGGTGGAGTAGACCCAAGCTACAACATATATAAAAACAATTTATAAAGCTTACAAATTATTTAGACTATTTTAAACTAAATTCAAAAAAATAAAATATTAAATTTACAATTCCAACACTATCGTCCAATGTAGTTTTTCATTTGCCTCGAAAAGATTGAAGAGACCCAAGCTTCAACATATATAAAAGCAATTTACAAATGTCAAACATTATTTAAACTATTTAAACATATATATCAAAGAACAATTCAATTATGAACAAAATTACCTCGGTGCCAATATCCACATCCATCAAAGAACCTATATCTTCACCTCCAATTTCAATATGTTCTCTTCCCTTAAAATTTTTATTTTGTTAATAAATAAATCATAGTAAAAGCAAAAAATATTAAGCTTAGCAATTAACTTAAAAAAAAAAAACATTGGCTCACAATAGATGAAAAATCATCTAAAAAGTTCGAATCTAATGAAACCTGCATAAATAAGTCAAATTAACAATAAGATACATAGTTAAATTTTAAAACGAAAAAAAATATTTTTCAAACATAAATATAAATGTGTAAATTTTAAATATACCTTTCCAATATGCTCTTCTACATTTCCACCATTTTGACTAGTAGAGACTCTAAAATTATGTTCATTTAACAATAGAGAAAACTGAAAACAATAAACATTTACGTAACGTATTTATTACTATACATTAAAAAATAATTTATCATACATAGATATAATGTAACAAAAAGTTTAATTCAAAATAAATAAACAAAAATTAATAGATTGAAAGTACATAAACCTTTCCTATACTTGACGTGTCATTAGATATTCTATCCAAAGCTATAATACGACAAAGCTTGGCATAGGCCTTTAGATCTTCAATGCCCATACAATCTAACTCATCATTTATTTTGTAAACACAATTTTACCGTATAGTGGATCGAGCCCTCTCTCGACTCAATCCAACATCAACTCCTACAAATACCGAAGTCAAACCTTTGGCAATATTATGCCTTGCAGTTGTCCCAACTTGTGATGTGGGCTCCATCTCTGATTTGTAAGTCATAAGCCTAGGTGGATGGGATATTAGAGGTGGAGGTCAAAGAGTACTAGGATCTCTAAGGGAACCTTTTCGATTACATATCCTCCCCTTTCCAACTCTATAAAACTCGAAATGATTATTAGTATAGTCTGGCTTCATTCCTAAAAAAAATTCAGCATAAAAAACCTAGCAAAATAATTAGGAACCTCATCGTTCCATGGCAACTGACCATAGGCTGCAAGAAACCGATCATATAAAAAATGTGCAAGTTCAGGGTGCTTAAAATATTGCACTTTCAATGCTTTCCGCTTTAGGCCTTCTTTGAAGTTGAACATTGAGTTGGCCTGTTCTTTAGTCACTCTCTCCTTCACAACAACCAACTTGTGTGGACCCATCACTTCTGCCTTTCTTCTTTGCATCAAGGGAACAAAACCATCTGTTGTTGGGCCAAGATCCTCATATACCTCAATGAATTTTTGTAAAGATTGCAAAACCATCTTTATACGTTGTTTGTTCTCTAGAGCGAGATCCAAACTAGAAAGATCGTTTTGCATCTTGTCATAGTGAGCCCTATAACTTTCAAGGGTTTTTTGTTGAAGACCACTTTCCCATGGAATCTCCTCCAGTAAATATGATGGATAGGTCGTAATGGGCATACAACCCTCAGCTAGCTGGACATATTGCATCCTTGCTCGACCTTCGCCACCCTGTGTAGGATGACGAGCCTCTTGCGAACCTTGCTATGCTTCCACACTTGTCTCCCATATAGAAGGTCGAGATCCACGTTCACCCATAGATGATAAGGGAGAATCATCTCTACCACTATCGCCACGTCGATGATAAGATGAATGTGAACTATACAATAAGCTTGAGTCCCGAGGTGAAGTTGATAATCTTTAATTTTTATTTTGGATACCAACTCCCGAAGAATGTGATGACCTCCTACATTTCTGTCTCAAAGACTGCTCTCTTTCCATTGGATACGATATCTACAAGTTTACACAAATATCAATTTCTACACGTTAATTAATCAACTTCAAAGACCTAGCTACTATTAAAAATAAGATTTCAATGAAATATAAATACAAAAACAAAGGTGGTATGGAGAAATAACATATATAAAGACGGTGAGGTTTCTTCATGATAAGGAAGATCCATGAATCCACTAAATACACTGGTATATGATGGTTACTACGCACGCTATATAACATTTTGACCCCGACACATGCCATAAACTTGTTTTGGTTCAGAGGCCAAAGGTTGAAACGTAGAGTAATTTGAAGCCAAACATGCTGATCCATTAAATAATTTTGCAAGTCGAGAGGTGGAAAATGCGGGGAGATAGTGTGTCAGGACTAAATATCCATGCCTGAAGTTCGAGAGCTGTAATGCCTCAATCACTAAGGGCCTAACCTTCTACATGTTAATTAATCAACTTCAAAGACCTAGCAACTATAAAAACTAAGATTTCAATAAGGACCTAGATATCACTAATATTATCTAATAGTTATTTAAATGATTAAATCTAATTTATTATTTGTTTCCATTTGATATGATATCTATAAGATTAGACAAATCAACTCATATCATATTCAAATTCTACATGTTAATTCCTCATCTTCAAAGACCCAGCCACTAAAAACCTAAGTTTTTAATAAAGACCTATATGTCCTCAACATTATCTAATATATCAACTCATAACATATTCAAATTCTGCATGTTAATTCCTCAACTTCAGAGAACTAGCTCCTATAAAAACTAAGTTTTTATTACCTAGATGCCCCTAATATTATCTAATAGTTCTTAAAATGAAAATAGCTACACTATTGTTGGATGTATGAGAAATTAACATAGCAATCTGTGTTTTTGATGTATTTTAGATTTTTTTAAATTAATGGAAACAATATCATCAAATATGAAATTAAAGCTACATTTCTTTATGTCAACTACAAAAATTTTCATTATTCTATAAAATCACAAAAAACCCTTATGCTAAGTAAACTGATCAGAGTCAGAGTTGATGAACTCTGTATGGACAGAGTTCCTCAACTCTGTCCACATGGACAGAGTCATGTTCATCACTCCATGTGGACAGAGTTCATCGACTCTGTCCATGGACAAAGTATTCATTCATGAACTCTGTCCATAGACAGAGTATTCATTCATGAACTCTATCCATGGACAGAGTTGATGAACCAATATCTTCCTTATAATACCTATGAACTAAGATTAAAGTTTAAAAAAATGCACAATATCCTAATATAATAGTAAATATAAACTGATAACTAATAAGCATTATACAAGTTATATGTTTCTTTATGATTTAGATTAAAAACACATAAGATCAAACAAATCAGTAATAAAAAAATTTGATGTTTTATGTGTAATAATGTTTTTTTGTTTATGATTTATAAAAAACGTACTAAAATATGTTTTGCTAAGTAAAGTTATTAGAGAAAGAGTTGATGAACTTTGCATGAACTACGTTTTGCTAAGTATAAAATATAGTCTAAGGCAAGTGCAAGTAATTACTTACTCTACGGAGAGACACTACTGTTGGCTACTAGCTACCTAGTTGTTATAGAGTTGTTAGTGAGAGCATCGCTATTAAATATAGATAGAGCTTCTATTTCTTCTTCTACACTCATGTTCAGTTTCAATACTGACTACTATCAATCAGCTATTGTGATTTCATGGATTTATCACATCAAATGGCAAGGACATATAGATTTCAACTTGGACTAAGGTGAGAGTCTAGGGATTGAATACATACACCTATGGATTCCCCCCCATTAGTCCAGCCTATCCCTATCGTTTTACGTTACACTTCTGGTTGTTTTGGTCTCCATCCCCATAAGAAGATAAAGCAATTATTTCTTTAAACTTGCCTTTCTCTATCTAACCTTTTCTCTCTATGTTTCAGAAAAGAATGAAATGGCAATGGAACTTAATGCAATGCATCATGGACTAAGATAGTAATAAAGTGCCATGGGACTTATACTTCGGCTAATAGTTGTATGGACTAAAGCAAGTAGTAGAGCTTAAAGACAAAACTATATAGTTATTACACTACAGTTGAAGTTGTAACTCAGGCAAGACATAAAATGAAAAGGTTTTGAAATCCTGTCCCGTACCAACGAAAAAACATATAGAAATAAATTGTTTACTTAGGGAGTTGATCTGCTCTGTCCAAATGGATAGAGTTGAACAGCTCTGTCCATTTGGACAGAGCTGTTCAACTTTGTCAATTTGGACAGAGCTGATCTGCTCTGTCCATTTGGACAGAGCAGATCAAATCTATCCATTTGGACAGATCTGCAACCTGTGCAGTCTTAAATGTCATTTAGAGATGCTACATACTACACCTGCATTAATGGTGACATGAATTAATCATTGCATAACCCACCAAAACCCCCTAAAGTATATATTTATATGAAGTTACTTCCCTCCCACAGATACCTTACCCTAGGTGGAAACACCCCCTGCTCTGCGGTCCATTAACTCCCTAGTTCCCTTAGTTTCCATCACATCCATCCCATCCCATCTGTATATCCCAATTGCCTATAAACACCCCAACCATGGATCTTTTCTCTATTGGAGTTATGTAAGCCTACATAACCATGGATTTTTTTGGATAGAGCTGTCTAAATATTCTATAAATTTTCGTGTACATAAGGATTAAGAATAAGATAATTAAAAAGTTATGGATTTTTTTGGACAAAGCTGTCTAAATATTCTATAAAATTTCATGTACATAGAGAATAAGAATAAGCTAATTAAAAAATATAGAAAAAGAAAAAACATTAACAGATTTCCAGTTTTATGTTAAATTTTATTTAGTTAAAATCTTTTAAAATAAGTATTACACTTAAAGCCAAATTCAAAATCTAAGATCTTATATCAATAGTGCTTCATATGTTCTTTTAATTTTTTTTGCAATTAACTATGTCCATTTGGACAGAGCTGTTCAACTCTGTCCAAATGGACAAAGCCATTCAACTCTGTCCAAATTCAAAATCTAAGATGTTATATCAATAGCGCTTCATATGTTCTTTTAATTTTTTTTTGCAATCAGCTATGTCCAAATGGACAGAGCTGTTCAACTCTAATTACAACACTATCTTTCCATAATAGCTTAATGGTATAGCTCTGATAAGAGTACTCATAATGATGATTTAACAAAGGTTACTGTGGTTCTTATTCAGATATCACTATGACAGTGCTTTTATTATGCTTACTTTACTAGTGTTGTACTACCATAACAAGTGAACATGACTAGTGCATTGCTTGTAATTGAATAGATATGGCNTTATATTACATAGTATTAGCTCAGTACTTATTATTACTTGTAACATAGGATTCTAACCTTTATTATGCAAATACAAGTAAGCTATCTGTAATCTAAGAGTTAGTCAAGCTTTATATACAGATCTAATCCAGTCATTGAAGTTCAATATAACAAAGATTGAATAGTCCAAATGGACAGAGCTCAATGTTTACCAGATTGCAAATGGAACTATGACTAGTTGTTCCCATATTACAAATGAAACTACTATAAACACAAATTTTTACCATATTAATTACTAGTCACAAACACAAATTACTGTAAACACAAATTATATGATGCTTAGCCTTTTCAATAAAAACCATTTACCTCACAGTCAAGGGGCAGCACAGCAACACCACACCACGAAAATACCACGTACACCTCCACAAACATACCTCCATGCGGAATAGACCTCCACGCTGACCATACCTCCACGATCGACCTCCATGAATAGACCTCCACGCCGAGAGGAAACTAGACATGTAGAGGGATGACAGGATGGTGGATGTACACGTTAGGAAACTGGGTGACGTGGAGGGGGATGACAATCAACGACCAACCAATCGGGTGGTGATACGAGACGGGTGGTGAGACGAGACGAGTGGTGGGACGAGCAGGATGACGACAAATCGCTGCAGGAGAAAACAACGAAAATGGGGCCGCAGCTGACCTTATATGGTAAAAAATTATTCGGCCGAACAATTGTTCAGCCGACTAATTTTTCGATCGAATCATTATTCGGCTGAATAGTTATTGAAACGCCGATAAAAATGACCGGCCGACAATCCATTCCATCAAATTAAGCGGTTACCGTTAAAGTTTATTTGGCCGAATAAAGAATTCGTTATTCGGTCAAATAACTATAATTATTCGACCGAATAACTCCATTATTCGACTGAATAAATATAGTTATTCGGCCGAATAACGCCCGCTATGTTGTTTGGGCACCTGATTCTCACGGAAGTGTTACCCAACTTCGAGTTTTCACCCAATAGTCATGTAAGTATATTCATCCTAAGATTCCATAACTACATGAGAATAATTTCCCCACCGGCCTCACACATGCATTCAATGATTGGGTGAAACACTAAAAAGGAAGTAATTAGATCATTCAACACATATGACAACAAATGGATGAGTTCTAAGGTTGACACTTGGCAATAGAGAATTTAATCTTCCATAGGCGTCCTTTCCTCTTCCTTTCTAGTGGAATCATAGCCCCTCTAGTTCTCTTTACACAACCATATTGGACCATTTTATTATTTTCCAACATAATATTTACATAGCATTTTGAATTGGCACGATAAGAAAACAACATAGTCTATATAGAAATATTTACATTATACATGCCTATCCATTCACTAGTCTAGACTTGGAATTGATCTGCATATTAGGAATCCATACTACCATATTTACATCATTTACATGATTTGATTTAATAAATTCCAAGTAAAAAATGAGGGTAATACATGGTTTGAATCAACACTAGGGATTGAGGTATCTTTTACTTGCATTTGATAGCATTTCATTGGTTTTTCTTAATAACATTAGTGTAAGAGTGCATTTTCAATTATCTTTGAAATAAATTTTTTTAGAGATATTGCAGATTAGTTTTTGGTATAGTTCAACACATTGTAGATCCCCCCTAACATCACAAGGGTTGGATATTAGTGTGCCACAGATCCCTTTGCTTTTGGAAGTGCTATAAATTAGCATATTGTGGATGTTATGCTTTTGATTGCTACCAAAGCACATATGACTATCATAGATCGGAAGATTATAGAGTTGGAGACATGATTCCATGAATCCAGGGAGGAAAGCATCACAATTTCCACTTGTTATGGACCGTGTTGATTTTGCATATAGTACGGTCTAATTTCTTTTCAATAGGTGACTGCGTAATCAAGTTACAATGTCTAAATAACTATCCCAAACTATCAATGGTTCCAACATGGTATTCGAGTATTGTATTTTCAAGGAATTAGTATTTTGTTAGAACATATTGAGGATCGTTGATCCTCGAGCATGTTCATAATAACTCATTTTTAAACTGAGTCAATTCCATAGCTGTATAAAAAGATCCTCATTCTCTGTTATAAGGGGATGAATAAATTTGTGATGTTGATATCGAAACTCTATTGCAAGACATCTAATTAATGCAAGTTCTCTTTTGACCATGTCGTAGTGTGAATGCCATGAGTGGTTGAATTTAGTTTACTTAGTCTATTGTAGCCCACCCAACACCCTGTTCGAAGGAGGCAAAGCCTACTCCTAGTGAATAGGTTATTTTATTGTTGTAACTTAAATTTCATTGTTGTAGATTAACTTTCATTAGTTTAGATCATAGGTTGCAATTGTATTTCTTTTATGTGTTTATTTTCTTGTTGAATGATTATCTTTCACGTTCCAAGTACGATTGCTAGTTAATAATTTAGAATATGGTTTATAATGATCCAAGCATGTTTTGGCGTGTGTAAATGATCTTTAGTTTATTGGTTTTATTAACTCAACCTCTTTATTGCAATCTCATAATAGATAAACTAGTGAAAGGAAAGAAAGTTAATCCTGCATATATGTTGCACGATAACCCACAAGTAATCAAGAACCCCAAGTTGATGAATAATGTACACTATGTTTACTTACTTCCACTATAAATTAGAAGGGTAATTAAATAGGTCGTCATTTTTGCATTATTGTTGGGGATTTTCCAAAGGCACACCAATATTTTTTGCATTGGTTTTAGAAAAACACATGGTACGAGGATTTGTGGAGGGAATTGTTGATTACCTTCTTTGTGTAACCCCATATTGTTATACACCAAATTCCCAAAATATCATAAAAATATAAAGAGTAACCCAATGCCTTCAGAATGAAATAAAGAGATGAACGTTAAGCCTATTCAAGGGGACAAACTCCTTTACAATTAATAAATTGCACAAGACAACATGATATGATCCTAAAACTACGTATTCTTTGTATATATATATATGAGTCAAAGGGTACAATTACAATTATAGCTGACCATAAGATTACAATTAAGGTCCTAGTTGACCAATAAAGACAATACTTATATAATAATTTAAATTTAATATCACAATATATATGGATAGTAACATGCCCCTCTCCTTCAAACATGTATTGTCCTCAACAGTTGATTAACTCATCTACCCATTTCAATTCTTCTATTTGCAAGTTCTTCCTATTGATGAGGTACTCATTTATTGCTTTATTTTCTAGTTGCTTGATCCTTGTGTTAATGATTGTTTTAGGTTCTTGTATCAATTTCACTTCTTGATCAATCTCTGGTTAAATAATATGGACTAGGATATTGACACTAATCACATTTTTAGGCAAGAAACATGGAAGACTATATGTAAACATGAAGATGGAGGCAACTCCAAATTGTAATCCATACTTCTAGTCTTTGCATCACCTTATAGGGACCATAGTACTTAGTTTCTAATTTATTGTCTTTCTTTTGTTGCTTGAGGGACATATGTTTGTATGGTTGTAGCCAAAAAATACCCATTCTTCCATTTTAAATTTCCTTTCACTATGATGTTGATATGCTTGTTCTTTTATTCTATTTTGTGCTATATCGTAGTTATCTTTCAACAATTGGAGATCCTCCATTGCTTGAACCTTAGCTTTCTCTTTCAAATATGGTGTGATGGAAGGAGGATTATAGCCATAAAGTGCCATAAATGTTTACATTTTTTTATGAAGTATGGAAATATGTGTTGTATCACCATTATGATAAGGGTAACCATTTAACCCATATTTATGATACCATTATAGGCATTTTTTGACAATCTTAGTTTGGCAATAAGGTTGAGGATGGTAAGAGGAGTTATGAGTCTACTGAGTTCCCATTCAAGAAAAAAATTCCTTCCAAAAATTACCAATGAAATTTGGATCTCTATTACTATAATTTTGGGGATTCCATGTAGCTTCTAAATTATTTCCATGAATGTTGCAACTACTATGCATTCTTTAAAATGGTAAAAATGAGAGTATAAATGGGAATACTTTGTGAATGGATCCACTACTACCACGATGACAATATTTTCTTCTGACTTTTGTAGACCTGTGATAAAATCCACTAAGATCTCTTCGCAACATTGAATTTGTGTGGCTAATGGTTATAGAAAACCTGATGTCTTGATGTCCTCTCCTTTTTTCTATTGGTAAACCAAATATTCTACCACAAAATTTTGGACAACAATTTTAATACCTTCCCATAAAAAACCCCTCTTGATCGCATTATAAGATTTCAAGAACCATGGATTTCCTCCTATAGGGAAGGAGTGCGATTCTAGAAAGACTCTTATGTTTGAGATGATAATTCTTACATAAATATCGGTTATCTTGGTACCATAGTGAATTGTTCTTCCACACAAATTTATCTAGTGAACTAGGGTCCTTTTGTAGTGGTTGAATTATCTAGCATGTTTTCAATCCTATTTCCATTCTCTCCTTGCTTCTTCACCCAATCAAATTTCATAATGGAAATAACACATAGCAATCCCTCTATTTTATCTTCTTTTCTTGAAAGTGAATTTTCCACCACATTCTGTTTTCCTTTTTTTCAGATAATTTCAAAGTCATAACCTAGCATCTTTGTAACCCATTTTTATTTCTCTTTAGAAGATAATCATTGTTCCAATAAGTACTTAAGTCTATCATTATTTGTTCTTACCTTTAAGTGTCTTCTTATTAAGTATGGGAATCATTTCTTAATTGCTTGCAATATGACCAAAATTTCCTTTTCATAAATTAGTTTTAGTAATTTTTTCCTTTAAGTTGGCAACTTTCAAAGACAAGGGGCATTCCTTCTTGCATTAAAACTGCTCTAATTCCATGTCTTGAGGCTTCACATTCCACAATAATTTTTTTCGTGAAGTCAAGTTTGGATGATACAAGAATTGCACACATAGACATTTAAAAAATTTCAAAAGCTTTGGTTGCTTCTTGAGTTCAAGAGAATGCCTCCTTTTTCAATAACATTTCTAAAGGTATTGCTAGTTGACCAGAATTCTTGGTGAACTTGTGGTAGTATCCTGTCAATCTTGAAAATCCTCTAAGATTCTTCAAGGTTTTAGGAATTGACCATTCCATTATAGCCTTAATTTTGTTAAGGTTCACTTTGAAACCCTTATTTGATATAATATGACCCAAATATTTCACTTCATAAACCCCAAAGGTAGTCTAAGAAGGAAAGGCATATAGTTGGGGCTTCTCCAATAGTTTTAAGACCATATAAACTTGTTGTACATGGCCTTCCAAAGATTTATTATAGATAATAATACCATCAAAGTAATAATAACACAAAATTTCTAAGGAAGGGTTTAAAAAAAGAATCATCCATCTTTGAAATGTGGAAGGTGCATTGGTAAGGCCAAATAACATCTCCAAAAATTAATTATGAACTTCTTGTGTTGTAAAGGTTGTTATAAGAATGTTTATTTCCTCATTAGATTTTATGATATTCAGAATGGAGATCCAACTTGGTAAAGAAAATCACTTTTAATTTGTGTAATAATTCATCAATGACAAGAATAGAAAACTTAGCTTTGATGGTCGTATTATTGATCTCTCTATAATTTGGACACATACACCATGAAACTTCATTTTTGAGAACAATTACCACTAGTGAAAATAGAGCACTTTGGACAAGTTGAATGATTCTTGTAACTAACAATTCTTAAACCATATTTTCAATCTCACTCTTTTGGGCATATGGGTACCTGTAGGGTCTGATGTTAGGTTGGACACTTCCTGGTTACAAGTGAATATCATGGTCATCATCTTGGGTAGGTGAAATACCTTTAGGAATCTCTCCAAATACCTTGGGATCATTGTCAATAACTTTTTGGAGTTCTACTATAATAGAGGGTATAGATGCTTGAACATTCAGTAAGCACAATTGTGCAATTAATCCATGTTATCCCTTTATCAATTTTGTCATGTTCTGAGATATTATCACTTTAGAGGGTTTCCTTGAAATATATTTGAGTTCAATTTCCTTTCCTTTTAAAGATACTCTCATGAAAAGTTCCAAAAAATCAAGAGCCAATGTTCCCAATTATTGTAGCCATTGGACCCCTAGTACAACATCAACACCACCCATTTGGATAACAATGATTGGACTATCCAATAAATACTCCCTCATAGTAAGCTTAATATTATGGCATTTCCATAAACATTTTATGTTACCTCCATTTAAAATCATTACTTGAAATTCTGGTGATGGATACACAAAGTAATTGAGAAGTTTGTCTTGTTTTCCATTAATGAAGTTATGGGTACTACTAGAATCATTCATCATTATTACATTTTCCTGTTTGATATATCCTTCTATCCTAATATTTTGAGGAGTAATAATTATGGACAAGGCATGGAAAGGTATGGTTGGAGTATCATATTCTAGATATATCTCTCGAGAATGTTCTAGTTCTATATTTTCTTCCTCTTCACAATCTATGTAGAATAATTTATCCTCGTTGCACTATGCCCATTATTGCACTTGCTATCACAATTGAAATACAAACCATTTGCTCTTTTTTCCTCCACTTGTTGAGACATCAATCTTGTAGGATAAGTGAGGCTGGGGGAGGAAACATTTCGTTATTAATAGGTATTAGTAGGAGTGCTTTTAGTGGCCATATTTTTGCTTTCAATTTTCCTTGCCAAACTAAAATACTTATCCAATGATTTAGGTTCAAAGAGAGGTATTCCATATTCAATGATATCCCTTAAAGTGTTCATAACGATATCCAACACATTATACTCTATAACTCTCTTCACTAAGAATCAATTTCTGAAATCGCTTAATGTGATCTATAACTGGACCTTTTTGCTTGAGATTGATCAATTGGCTAAAGAATGTTTTAGACCAATAATAATGCTCGAGGGTTGGCTCAAGCGGTAATGAGCCAAACATGAGATATCTCCCCCTAAATACGAGGAGGTAAAGGGTTCAACTCTCTTGTTCCTCTCGAGGTTAGGCCCCATAATCAATGCTGACAATTTACCTTGTTTAACATCCATGAATCTTGAATAAGTACTCTAAGGTTTTTTCGTGATGTTATTATTTGGAAAAGAAATATAGACCAAGAAACAATAAAGTCTTTTTTACAGTTACACAACCATTGGTACCATACAAATTGATTAGGTTCTAAATACAAGGATTCAATAGTTATCCTTTGTAAAGTTGGCACTTGGTGTAGATCAAAGAACTGTTCCATCTAGAATATCCATGTTATTGGATTATTTCCATCAAACTTTCTCATTTCAATATTAGGAATGAAGTAGTTCCTTGGTCTTGAGTCACCCATGATGATGTGATGAAATGTCAAGGACTCGAACCTCTTGTTATCCAACTATTTTTCAATTTTTCCATTATGTGACTAGGACACGTCCCTCTTGTTCTCCTTATACTCTTATTCAAGAGCTAAATTATGAGGAAATAGATGTCTCATCTCTTTCAACATTACCCCTTCATAACATCAAGATCATCTTTACTAGACATCTTTTCAAGATCATCTTTACAGGCCATCTTTTTCAACTCACTTTCTATATGATATTGTGTTTACTATTTGAACATGTCCCACTGACCTATAATTCAATTCCTTAACCTTGGCCTCCAAATTGGATAGTTGGTTACACATTTCTTCATTTTCTTCATGAGTCATGGTTGAGATTTCAAGAGGTTTAGTGGGAGAAGTAATTTTTTCTCCACCTCTTTACATTATGTCCCATTGATATTTATCATATTTATTCTCTATTTCATATTGATCACAAATTTTGAATAAACCAAAATAGATATTCCAATAAAATGTTATGCAAGTTTCAAGCTAACATATAGTTACAAACCATGGTTTTGTAGTTTGTCTTGCTAGTAGATCTTGTTCCTGAAGTATATATGAAACTTTCACAGCTCGAAGTCTAATTTTTTTTCTTGTAGTATCCTAGCATGTCTTCTCTACAATGTCATATGTTTGACAAATTCTAATTTGCGAAGCGAGAGTTTTGATAACTTGCCCAAAACTTATTACTTTTGTCTTTTTTGGAGAGTGAATTCATACAAACTGGCATGTGTTTTATTTTACTTTTCTGCTTATTAAAACTTTTCCATAATGCTATGTTCTATATTCTTTCTTATTCAAGAGGTGGCACTCAATTTTGAACTATCAAGCTTCAAATATAACAATTTTACCCATAACAACTATTTGAGACTAGTTTTTTGACTAGTAAAAAGGCTTAACTTCCACAGACTATAAATCTGAACTTATAATGAATCGAAACTTGGAATTTTTACTAAATATACCTTGCTCTGTTCTCTAAGGATCCTCAAAATATAGTCATTTGAGACGTCCTCAAAAAAATGTTATAACTAAAATGGCTATGATACCAAATGTTATGCACCAAATTCCCAAAATAACATAAAAATAGAAAGAAAGAATAACCCAACACTTTGAGAACAAACTAAAGAGATGAATAAAAAGCCTCTTCATGGGGGAAAATCCTTTACAATGTATAATGTATAATTCAATATGATATTATCCTAAAACTAGTTCTCCTTGGTATATATATATATAGGATACACAGGGTACAATCACAATTCTATCCAACCATAGAATTACAATTAAGGTCGTAATTGACCAATAAATACAATACAAATATAACAATAGAAATGTAATGTCACGATATATAGGTATTAATACACACATAGTGTTATACATTGAAAACTATGGCATTTGGATGCATGGATACAGTAAAAAATCCAAGAGGTTGATTTTGTGGTGTTGAAACAACCACCCAAGATACTAATTATTTTGTAGGAAATCCAAAAGTAACGGGAAATTTGGGGACAAAATCTAACTCTCACCCAGACCAAAATAAGGCTCCTACAATTAGTTATGTAGTAGAAACTACTTCTATAGTAGAAGCATATTTTTTCCCTTCTACAGAACTAGCAAATACATGTGACTTGATTAGTGGGTAGGTTGACATAGAGTCTCAAGAGAATCCAATCAAAGAAACAAAACTCTCAGGGGAATCCATTTTCTTTGAGAAATATGTAGCACATGGAAGGCTATCTCTCATAAAACCTCTATAAACCATGGAATATGAATAACGAACATTCCCCACTGATCTAGATGGATATTGGTGGTCACTTACCTATTCCATTGGCTCAAAACAATTTTTCTAGTTTGGTAGTTTTTTTATGGATTTTTATTTCCAAAACTTATGGGGTTGTTTTGAGACACTAAACAATGTTTTTTGGTGATACCGCATTCCATTGATACATAAAGGAAAAAATGGATAGGAGAAATGTGTACTTATTGATGAAACTTTTCCAATGAGCTATTGAGCACCCTACACATAGATTGTATTGAAAAAATATGCCCCCAAGAAATTGATACATCAACTAACCACCTCGGGCCTCGTAAACCTTCTTACGATTCATCTCCCAGGGTTAGGTTTTCAATGTTTATGGTTTTTGTCCTCATGATTATGATAAAATGTCCCTTCAACCTCCTTTTGTAGCCAGCTTGTGATGAATGATCATAGCCACCCCATCTCCTCTAAGTGATATATCTAGCACTATTCTAGCTGCTTTTATTTACAATTTGTTATGTTTTATCCATTTAATAGAATCTAAGTTTATTGTATCACTGTGTTCCTTGTAATAAATCTAAGTATGTTATTATATATATGCTATTTCATTTCATTCTCACATAAATCCATATCAGTGGTATCAAAGAAATATGGTCTTTTTTGTCCCTCAGTGCATGTCCCAAACAATATCTGAATATCAAGAGTTGGGTCCTGAACTAGTTGAGCTTGAGAGAAACCTCCCTTGCAGCCCAAAACACTTCCCATGGTTGAGGAAATGAGAGATGACTAAGTAAGATATCTTATCAAGATATTGGTCGAGGAATCCCTTGCATGGAAGAGGCACGAGATGATAGAGAATTTTATCAGATCCTTCGACGGATGCCAACAACAATAGAGGGATCATCAAGTTTTCACTTCGGAGGAGCCACTCCCATCAAGGTACAAGTTAAATTTTATATCTATTTATTTGAAGGACAGATTGATGGTGATGCCTTGGATAAATGGTTGAGTTTTCAAGAACGGTATTTCTTTGTCCACAATTTTTGTAATAGGGAAAATATCACCTTTGTGCTCCTTAAGGCTGTCCCCCATGTCAAAAATTAGTGGGAAACCTTTTGTGAGCAAAAATTAACAGAGGAGTCTAGACTATTTGAGGCCAATCTCACTTGGGAATCTTTTATAAATGATGTTAAGGAACAATATTACCCCATGGAAAACTATGATGATCAATACCCAAGATGGACCACACTACATCAAGAGAGGGGCCAAAAAGTGCTTGATCTCACAAATAACTTATATACCATGCACACCAAGCTGAGTATCAAATACTTCAAGTGAAATTTGGTTCTAAAATATCGTGGGGGACTACATAGGTACATCCAAACTGAAATGGATTTTCTAGACATCTTGTCAATGGGAAGCACTTATCGATATGTTGTCAAGATAGAGCAAAAAATCAAGTAAAAGAACAAGTGAGAGTTTGGGTTTGTGAATCAATAGTAAAAGCAACGAAAGGGAACACTATCTCACATAACAAAGGACAGAGCAAGGACAACCATTCCAAGCCATGAGCAAAGAAGTGTAGTAGAAAAAAAAAAAAAACGACACCCAGAAATGGTGCGAGTTCCATAAGAGATCCTCATACAACACTGGTGAATGTCACTCAAAGAAGTTGTTGGTGGCAAATATCAAATATTTAGAGTCAAATCCCAGTTCTGAATTTGATTCAAAACCTAGTGTCATGGTCACATACAAGGGGAAGATGATAATTAATGCAAAACCTAATGACACCATCTCTACCACAAAGCTCCAACCCAATGATCTAGAGGAGCCAAAGGAAGTTGAACACCTCTTCCATTGATAAATGTGGGTTAAGGGAACTCCACTACATTTCATTGTTGGTAGTTGAATAAAAAGGAACTTGATTTTGAGAGAGATCATCAAATGACTGAAGCTTCTAACAAAACCACACCCACAACCCTACAACATTAGGTGGCTCATCTAGGGATGGGACACTCGCATCAATTAACAATGTCTACCTTACGACATCGAGCCATTAAAAATGAGGTAATGTGTGTTGTTTCCCCAATCATAGCTTTTGATGTTCTTTTAGGACAACCATATATGTTGAAGAGTTAAGTTGTCTATGAATTTAGACCTTGTAATTTCATTATTGCTTTGGGAAAAATGGTCTATAGGATACCAGAGGCAGTTCACACTATTACAATATCTTTATATTGATCACAGGGATATAAATAAAATTACAGTATGAAATTAGTATCCCATTCCCCTAATCAATGACCTCCTTGAGAAACTCAAGGATGCCAAGTATTTTGGTAAGATTAATCTGATGTCTGGCTATCATCTGGTACCAATTGAGCTAAGCGTTGTTTAGAAGATTGCCTTCAAATATATGGAAGGCCTTTTCGAGTGGTTGGTCATGTATTTCGGCTTGACTAAAGCTTCATCAAATTTCATGAGGATGATGGACGATATTCTTTGTCCATTCACCAATTATTTTGTGGTCATATATCTAGATGGAATCCTCATCTATAACATAACCTGGGAATAACATTTGCACATATTCAATAGGTCCTTAGCACCCTGTGATAGTGTTATGTTGCACATGTACCTAATGCACCTTCAAATTTGTCCCAGGGAGAGAGAGGCCATTTTTTTTTCTAAGAGGGGTGTTATTGAGAAATGGTGGTCATGGACGAGCCCATTGGTCCTTTCTTTAAGCGTAATACGGCTTAATGACACTGTTGAATGCCATTTATTGGAGTTTTTAACCGAAGGGTTGGTGTCCAGGGATCCTAGGGGTTGATCACTGGGTCACATGATACCACACCTTGTTTCCTTGCATTGGTGGCCTTTGTTTCAGCTGTGATACCTTCGTCTCCCTTCACAACCACCTCAGACACCCTCCCAGTCCTTCAGCTGAACGATGCACTCTCTCATTGGGATTCTTCCACAAATGATGTCATCCTTCCACCTAGGCCGTACTGCTACTTTGAGGAGGGGGTTAAGGGATTTACAACATTTTCGGGATTAGCTAGGGAATGACGCCCTCCCTCTAGCTCACTCTAGCCTTTCTTTTGGAGTAATTTGCTTATTTTTAGTTGTTTTAGGCACATGGGGAAAAATACCCCAATAGCCTAAACTAGGCCTACTTTAGGCCATTTTTGAATTATTTTTGTTATAATTTAAGTTGACATTTTATAATTTCAAATTGACATTTTAAAGGCATGTCAACCTGGATATTTTTGCAAATTGAGTGTGAGAGGTTGTAAATAAACCTCTTGTCACTTGATTTGAACACAAGACAAGTGGGATAAAACAATATGCACTTATTCTACCCTACTAAGGCTCTTTGGAAGTGATGTGCCCCTCTTAAGGAAGATGATTTTCTGGGTTTGATGGCAATTTTTTGAAGTTTCTTTGGTTCTATGCTCTTGCTAAAGGTGATGCTATGATTTGTTGGCGAAACACTTGCACACAGAGGTATCTAGGTTTTTTCTTGATCTCTGTTTGTTAAATGTTGATGAATGATGTATGTTTATAGATTGCATGGTAGCCATTAGACCTGCATTTTGTCTTGGATAGGTCATTTTTCAACCTTTAGTCCCCTTGGTTTGTAGAAGTATGTCCCTCATATGAGTCCTTCTGGGATTAGAACCTTTGGCCTTTTGGTTTTGTTGTCAAACCTAGGATAGGATTTTCAAAAGGAAGGTTAGTTACCTCCTTCGGTTCCCTAGGGTTAGGGTAAAACCTAAATCCCTTGTCCCCAAACCTCTTGCATTTGCATGTGTGAATTGGCATTTTCATGGTAGTATAAGGGTTATAATTATGAATTGGCATTTTCATGGTAGTATAAGGGTTATAATTATGTCTGCAATTTTACTTTTGAAACCCTAAATTTTTATTTTTTTTCAAATTTAGGCCTCCCTAAAGTTTCCACCCCCTTTCTATAAATTCAACATGCCCTTTTTGTCCCTAGGAACCCTAGGGAGAAATTTTAGGCTAAAAAATAAAAAGTTCCAAAAAACCATAAAACAGCCTTAAAACCCTAAATTCTGCCCTAAACCCTAACCTACCCTTCATTTTCCCTCATGTTCATCCCCCTTCACACCTCTACACCCAAAATTTAGCATCTGAACAACCTTGGTCTTCTCACGTTGGCCCTCTACCATTCTTCCCTAGGTTATTGCAGGTTGTTACAACCCTATTCAGACAATACATAGTTTGCAATTTTATTTGCAGACTATCCCTAAACACTGCCCTAAGCCTCCACCAGCTCACATAACAAACAAGCAGTGGATTATAAGCTACAATCAATGATAAATAACCCATCTTGGTACACTCATCCTAGGACAAATTCTACACTACATTTCAGACTTCATTTGCAGTCATACACTATTCTATTTCCCTTAAATGGACAACGTTGTAATTGAATGATAATTTCCTTCAAAAGTGGCCAACAATCATGCTTTATTTTGGATAATATATAATGCTGAATAGTGAATGCTAGTATCTTTTGTCACTATTCACTATTGTATTATGCATGTCCTATTGCTTTATTTTATCGAACCTATTATTTCTTATTGGAAAATGATTGGCTAATTGGATGGTTATATGTAGATGATGGCCAATGGTAGCTAATGGTCATATTTGTTGGATGTATTAGATATTTTTTAAACTTGCTACTTAATGGATTTTCCACCTTTTATGTGGGCTATTTGGATAATATTAGCATCACATTGTTACACTGGTTATATCTACACTCACATGAAGTGTCTTTGTCTTCTTCTCTAACTGATCAATAGAAGGCGCTGATCACTAACAATTGGAATAGAAGATATAGTCTTGTCTTTCCTAGTGTCTTACAAAAGAGCTCTCACCCCAGAGACTTCAGTTCTCCAAAGAAGTTTTGGAAGAGTGACTAAGGTGACAGTGGTCACTCTCTCTACACATTGTTTATTGGTGACTAGCCCTGCTAGTTCATCTGATAACATTTTTGGCGCCGTTGTCGAGGACCATTTCAAAATTTGAAGCGGTTGATCTAGAGTCATTCACACCCCTGGAAAGAAAAACATTCGGTAAGACAATTGAGGTAAGCATTTCTTGGTATTTTGAAAATATTATTGCCAAGGACTAAGCTTGCAGATCTTACCCAGCAACTCCACAAAAAAGAAGCCCGAAAATGATTAACATTTTTGGTGTCCTTTCCAGGGACTTCTAAATAAATTAAGGTGGCTAATCTATGCATGAATGACACATTGGTAAATATTAAGGTATGTCCTTGTACTAAATATATTTATAATTTTGTAAGGACTAGTTCTACAGGTTTATCTGGCGACTCCACCAAGAACTCAATGACCATTATCTCAGGTACTTCCTTGTTTTTTTGGTACTTTGGTGAGATTTGTTGAGCTAACTTGGCAGGTCTCTCTTGGAGACTCTAGCTAAAGAAAAATAACATAAGTAGTCACCTTCTTCGATGCCATATGGTTAGGGTAAAACCTAAAACCCTTGTCCCCAAACCTCTTTTCCTTCAAATATCTTGGATTTCAATGTGTGAATTGGCATTTTCATGGTAGTACTAGGGTTAGAATTAGGTATGCAATTTTACTTTTGAAACCCTACAAAATTAAAAAAAATTGTTTTTTTTCAAATTTAGGCCTCCCTGAAATTTTGGGCCCTTCGTATGAATTCGACATGCCCTTTTTGTCCCTAGGAACCCTAGGGTGAAATTTTAGGAGCCCTAAAATTCCTAAAAAAAGAAAAATTTCCAAAAATCCATAAAAACAATTATAAAACCCTAAATTATGTCCTAAACCCTTACCCACCCTTCCATTTCCCTCACGTTCAACCCTCTTCACACCTCGACACCGAATTTTTAGCATCTGAAATGCCTTGGTCTTCTCATGTTGGCCTTCTACCCTTCTTCTCTGTGTTATTGCAGGTTGTTACAACCCTATTCAAACAATACAAAGTCTGTAATTTTATTTGCAGACTGTCCCTAAGCGTTACCCTAAGTCTCCACCTGCACACATAGCAAACAAATAGTGGATTATAAGCTACAATCAGTGATAAATAACCCATCTTAGTGCAGTCATCCTAGGGAAAATCCTACACTACATTTCAGAGTTCATTTGCAGACATACACTATTCTATTTCCATTAAATGGATAACCTTGTAATTGAATAATACTTGCTTTCAAAAGTGACCAACAATCATGCTTTATTTTGGATAATATATACTTATGAAACAATGAATGCTAGTATCTTTTGTCATTATTCACTATTATACTATTGCATGTCCTATTTCTTTATTTGATTATACCTTTTATTTCTTATGGAAAATGATTGGCTAATGGGATGGTTATATGTGAACGATGGTGAATGGTAACTAATGGTCATATTTGTTGGATGTCTTATATGTTTGTTAAACTTTCTACTTAATGGATTTTATACCTTTTATGTTAGCTATTTGGATAATATTAGCATCACATTTTTACATTGGTTACATCTGCACTCACCTAAAGTGTATTTGTCGTCTTCTCTAATTGATTGATATAAGGCACTGGTCACTAACAATTGGCATATAAGATATACTCTTGTCTTTCCTAGTGTCTTGTAGAAGGGCTCTCAACTTGGAGACTTTGGTTATCCAAAGAATTTTTCGAAGAGTGACTAAGGTGACAATGGTCACTCTCTCCACACATTGTGTATCGGTGACTATCCCTGATAGTTCATTTGGTAACATTTTTGGCATCGTTGTTGGTGACCATTTAAAAATTTGAAGTAGTTGATCCATTTCACACCCCTTGAAAGACTGACATTTGGTAAGACAATTGAGGTAAGTATTTCTTGACATTTTAAAAATATTATTTTCAAGGACTAATCTTGTAGATATTACCTAGAGACTCCATAAAGAAGAATCCTGACAATACTTAACATTTTTGGCATCGTTTTCGGGGACCTATAAACCAATTGAGGTGGCTAATATGTTCATTAACGACACATTGGTAAATATTAAGGTATGTCCTTATACTCAATATATTTGTAATTTTGTGAAAACTAACTTGACATGTGTATCTGATGACCCCACCAAGAACTCAATCACCATTATCTCAGGTACGTCCTTGTTTTTTTGGTAGTTTGGTGACATTTGTTGATCTAACTCGACATGTCTCTCTTGGCGACTCCAAATGAAGAAAAATAACATAATTACTCTATAAAGACAAGGAATCTATATGATATGGTATCTAATTACGAATTGTGGTTGGATATATTGGATTTTTCATACATTATGGGATATCCACATCAGTATGTCATTTAAGATGATGGGAGAGCATTTTTTTCGTTATTTTAGGAATATAAGTATCATGCAACAACACAAGTTTGGGAATTCATGCAATTTATCCAAGGAAGCAATATTGTACATGAAGACATTAGAATGAAGCTCTTCCTGCCATCTCTCCACTTAGAGGACAACTTGATTGTCAAGAATTTGTTAGAAGGATTTCATCATAAAACATTTTCTTAAATCAAGCAATTGATTGATGCATTCAGTAAGGATTGGGATTAAGATATGGAGGAACATGTAAGAAATTTCATGATCAGCCATATGTGGGAAGAGACTTTGGGAAATATCCAGAAACATGACGGTATTGGAAAAGGAATTGAAGACGATGTTCCATTTGAATTTAAAGGCCCCCGATAATCCGACATATGTAGAAATGGAAATAGGCTTCACTACTCTTTATTTAACAAACTTTCCAAGACATTCAAACGAGTTACTAGAGATATTCTGGCATGCCTTCAAGGATAGGCATGATAAATCCACACATCATGTTGAATGGCTTATGAACTTGGCTTCACAATATGGTATTAAAGAAGAAGAAGATGTTTACATGAGATCATTTGTTCTTCACTTGGGATGAAAGGCTCTTGCTTGGTTTGCGGGATTAGAAAAGGAACGAAATCATCCTTTGCATAATTGGTGGAAACATTATGTAGCCACTGGGATCCAGAGCGACATGACAAATGGACTATGCCTTGTTGGGTAAAATATGCACTATCTAATTCAACACTTAATTGCCAACCTGGGAAGGTAGCTTGTGAGATGCAAACACTATATGTGCAAGACTGAAGCTTATTCTAATATGATATAATCTAATCTAAAAATTATTCGAAATGTTTAATACTAAGAATCTTAATCTAGTGATCATTAATTCAATTCATATTTAAGATCCTAATGCTAACTAAATACAATCAAATCTAAAATCTGCAAAGCATTCAAATTTCAAGCTTTAACATAATTGCAAAAATGAAATAATGTTCAAACTGAATTCAATACAATCCTACCTCTAAAGCATATCCTTGCAAATGAAAATAACTAATAAAACCACTCATTCTAATATAACTTAGAAACTAAGTTAAGTAAAAAGAAAACTACGTAATGACACAGAAAACAGAACATACGACAGAAAGTGAACTTGGCAATTGATTTCTCATTTAATATTTCAATGCTTTTATCAAATTAATAGATTTCCTTAGCATGAGTTTTAATAAGTTTTATATCAACATGGATTTCACTGTCCAATTCAATCTTAAAATGAATTATTACTTATAATTGTAACTATTCTGAATTAAACTTGCATTTAAAACTACAGTAAAATAAATGAAATTTGCTGATTATGAAATTTTTAAAAGGAATAGTATTGTTAAGTCTAAGCTACAGAAGCAAAACTATTTTTAAATAATCATTCAAACTATAAGCAAACTACCTATCATATTCTTATGAATCAAAAAACTATTCTACGTGTGCAAAATCAGAAATCTATCTATGAAACAAATTCACTTGCAAATTAACTATTCAAAAAGTAGGAAACTATGCTGTTTGAGAAAGCAAGTTAACTAGTTAATGTATGAAATTCAACTTAACAACTAACTATGCATTCAAGAGAAAGATGAAATGATACTCTGAAGATGAGCTACAAAGCAATAAACTATCTATATGAAACAACAAATTATTTGTAAGCAAACTAACTAGCTTCTATCTAACAAATTTGAAATGCTTTCTATATTGTTAGAAATGGAAACTTAATCTACGAAACCTAATTGAAATGCTATCTAAATCAGCAAAATATCCTTTAATCTAACCCTAAGCGATTCTTCTACAAGTTCAATCTTTAAAGCAAGCAAACAATGATATGAAAAAATGCAACGACTGTAAAAACAATCCTACTTCCTATCTACGACAAAAGAAACAAAACAAAAACATTTTAACTACTCAAGCTCTAAACCTTAATTCTATTTCTGTCAACTAACGAATTTCTTGGAAATGAAGTGCAGGTCTTACGACAACCAAAAGGAATGAAAGCAAATGCCTAAAACAATGAAGATGAAATTCTGAAATCTACGTACAACAAGAATACAATTCTGGAAATTAAACTAAACCCTACAGTAATCAAAGTGTTGTGGATGAAGGTGAAAACGCAAAGGTAAAACACATAGGCAAAAGAGGCAGTTCTGGAAATGCGTGTGGGTGAAACATGAAATACAAAACTCTATGGTGTTAAGCACCTACCTACAACAACAAAAAAAGAGTAATTGCAATGTGTATACACAGGAGAAGGAAACATAAGCAAATGACACAGAAATCATGGAAGGAAAAACGCAATGCAAATTCGGTGAGCAGAAAAATGTCATTAGAGAGAATTTGAGGTCAAAAATGGGCCTCCTAAGAGATGTACTACAAAAATATAAGATATATTAAAATATTATGAGTTGGGGGTTTTATGGGGTAGGTATATATGACAACTCACCTCCTACACTACTTTTTATGCACAATATAAATAACCATGGTTGAGTTAATTTTCTAAATTGACTATAAATAAAATTAATAAAATAACTCTAAAATGATGTG
The DNA here is from genome assembly GCA_001517045.1 of Pseudotsuga menziesii. Classification (NCBI taxonomy): domain Eukaryota; kingdom Viridiplantae; phylum Streptophyta; class Pinopsida; order Pinales; family Pinaceae; genus Pseudotsuga; species Pseudotsuga menziesii. The sequence continues at coordinate 49,996 of LPNX010018664.1, read as the reverse complement.
ACTAAGATTCATTGTAAATTCCCAAAAATTTATTGTCCTTTAACATTTATTTGTCTTAAACTTGTAAATAAAATTAAACAAAAATGAATTTAGTTTATATGCATAACTAACATATTTTTTTCATATAAATATCATTCATGAATTTAATTTATTTTAAAAGTACAAGATTATATATATATATATATATATATATTAGTTTGACATTATGATGTTAAATAGAATTGAGTGAATATATAATTTAAAATTAAAAAACATAAAAATGACAATATATTATTTTATAAAAAAATGTGAAAAGACATTTTTATGAATTATGAGTACTTTACTTGAAAATGACAATAATATTATTTTATGAGAAGGTGAATTGTGAGTACTTTACTTGAAAATAACAATAATATTATTTTATGAGAAAGTGTGAAATGACTTTTATTGTGAGTACTTCACTTTATGACTTAAAAGTACTTGTACCACTACCTTGGTTAACTATGGATTTTCATCCACCATAGAAAATGTGACAAATAAACATTCTTAACTCATGCAATGCCACCTCAACCATGGGGGATGATGTCATCTACTAGAATGTAATTGGTTGATTTTTATAGTACATTTTGGTCCTTTTGAGGCCCATTTTTGACCTCAAATTCTCTCTAATGTGAGAAAGAAGAATGGATGGGCAGAACATAATGGCAAAACGTGATGTCTGTTCGGCAACACTTTTATCAATGCTTGTTAAGTAATTCTGGAAATTTTCCACGGTGAGGGGTAAATGAACCCATTTGGGAAGTGGGGTTCAAACCGTTTCCCTAGATTCTTTATAGTTTGCTCAAACTATGCTCCCAAAATTTTCCTCTTGAACAAAGCAAAACATGAAAGGCAGAGACTAAATGACAAAAACTAAAGTGACGGGACAAAAATAAAGAAAGAAGGAAATGACAGTAAAACATGAATGGAAATACCTACACAGAGCTCTGCAAACTATAAATTAATTAAGCTAATCAACATAATTGAATCTAATCTAAACTATAGACAATTTTAGTATAAAACAAACTGATATCTAACAAATAAATTGCAGAAACAAATACTTAGCTGAAAGAGCCAACAAATGAATAAAACAAATAGGTTGAATCTAGATTCTACTACAGAGCTCTACAAACTATAAATTAATTAATCTAATCAACATAATTGAATCTAATCTAAACTACAGACAATTTAAGTATAAAACAAACTGATATCTAACAAATAAATTGCAGAAACAAATACTTAGCTGAAAGAGACAACAAATGAATAAAACAAATAGGTTGAATCTAGATTCTACATAGAAATACACACTTGTCACTGAGGGGCCCTCTCAGGTGACAGTCACTTCCATTCACGAGCTAATCAGTCACCAACCATGCAAGAGAAAACACAAATGAATAGAACCGAGCAAGATTTTTTATATCCACTGAAAATGCAAATTACAAAGTATACGCCGACAACCTTCTTCACGTCCTAACATGTCTTTATATAGTTTTTTACAATGGTGAGAGGGTTGACCCTTTCAGTGGTCAACCCCTCTAATAATAGGATGTATTAAATACTGAAAACAATCTTCATTTATGAACTGAACTGAACAAGCTATTTTCCCCCAAATCGTGGGTGGTGGTTTCATGGACATTAAACAGTGGATGCGCTGGAGGTTTGGGCTAGTTACAACACGAATCTTCTCAAGCAGGAGCTCATGAACCATGTGTGCCAGGTGGGAAACAAAAACCACGTCTCGTGGATTGATTCATTTAAGCTTGAACGCATTCTCCTTATATCCTGGGTAAATAAATACGTTATGTTATAAATCATAAAATCATGGCATATAGTTAATAAAACAAATCATGGCATAAAAAAAAACATATCACGTGAGGAATTATGGAATAATTCAATGCATTTTCCACCATGGCTTAATTATTATATAAGTGGCTTATATGATGTGAATGTTAAAGTTTTACAATGATTTATAATATTTTGTTTTAAGTAGAAACTTTTCCCATATGACCTTAATTAATAATTCTAATATAATATCTTTTTAGTTATTTTTTTTTTGAAATTAAAAAATATTCCAAAGCTCATCATCATGGTTTTTAATTTGCACTTGCATGATCAACAAGACTTGAAAGAATCAGAAGATGAAGGTATCACAGAATCCACAAGAGCTGGAAGACAAAGGCAAGCCACACTTAATGAACCAATAAGAGACATGTCATCAAACCTAGTGCAGAACTTAGGACTGGAAGAAGGGCTGAATGAAAGGTCAGATGAAGTACATAAATGTTTATCATTTGCACAATATTGTGTTTAATACATTAAAAATAACATATTAAGCTTCATTTATGTTTAAGTGTTTTAATTGATGAAATACAATAACAGATAGCCTTATTGAACATAAATGTATTAAATTATGGTAAATGGGGAAATCAATGTAAATAAAATCATTATAAAAGACAATTCCGGAGCCCAACATGCCTCATGTCAAGCATGAAAGGAACTTATCCAGTAAGGAAATCCAAAACAAATATCAGGTTGAAGAAACTATTGTTCAAGATCTAATTGATGATATCTCAAGCACAATACCCAAAGGCAAAGTTCCTCATGCAAATGAGTATGATTGGGGTATTGCATATGAATATCTATAAGTCCTTGTTGAATAAGTTGAAGAACAAAAGGAAAGGGTGAGTTCTCCTTGCCAACACATAACAATTTCTTATGACATCTTAGGCAGTTTGGAATATGATGACATAAATTTTGAGGACGGTGATTATTGGACATTTATGGGTCCGCGTCTCTATGATTCTTCGAGACTGGGTAACTTTGTCTCCATATTCTGTAGTGACATAATAATTTGATGAAGGTAATATGGATTAGATTGACTCAGAACTTGATCCTGTTTGGGATGAAAAAGTGATTATTACCTTGGGCAGCGATATCGAAGACATATTCAGTTAAATATATGTTGAAAAATATGATATTGTTCCATCTCCTCAAGATGCTAGGGATGAAGATTGGGTTGATCCTTTTTCTCTTACATTTGATGATGTACTACATCAAGATGTGGGTCCTCTTTCCATTATAAATGATTTCCATAGACATATGATTTACTATGATGAAGAGTTGGGAAATTTGAGACCCCATATCTCCGGTGATATCTCCATGGATTAAAATCGGTCGTACTTATCCAACACTATGTACAATTAAACATGTTATACATAGAATTATCTTGTAGATATTCAACCTATGATGACCCCAAATCATTATTCCCAATTTTGTCTCTAAGAAAATATTGAAGAAGTTTCTCAGCTCTTTGTATCCTATCTTAGTAAGTCATGAATGATTCATTTCAACAAGACTGAGACAGGTATGTGGACATGTATGATTTTCATTCCTTAGTTTCATAGTATTTATTGTTTATCTTTTCATTTGAAGCATGAAGGTATGAATTACTTAGCTGGCAATTTCAAAATTTCAAAGATTATTTGGGATTCTAATATTATTAATACAAATATGAGCAATATATTTGTATATAGAAAGAAATACTTAGGTAGATGCAGCGACAGGTTGTGGCTTACATATGAGGATTTTCAAGGTCCCACTTTACTAATAGCCTCCCAAGCTCAAAATCTGATAACCAATTTTAAGTAAATTTTTTTCTCAATATAAATGTATGATGGAGGTATCCCATACGTATGTCCAGTAGAAGCATGGATCAACAAAGATTGTTAGAGAAACCCATCTCTATGGAACCAATATCAAGTTTTCCAGGCTCCTTCAGTCATCCAGTTTTCATGTCCTATCCAGAGGAATATCTTGGTACATACTTGGTTTGTCATTGATGATATTTTATCATGGATTATATCTAAAGATAAAGGTAAAAGATCAAGTATGAATTTCCTGCTCTGCTGGTTACATTGGTGGTATGATTACAATTAACCATTTTTTATTATCATGTTTGGGGTAGGTAGGATTAGTTTTGTTTGAGTAAAGGCATATTATTGTTACCTCTGCATTGCATTTGATGTTCCTTCATGATTTAGTTAGTTGTATTTCATTATTTCGAGTAAGAAAGGATGAAAATGTCTGCCTCATGATGCTTTTATTCCCATTGGATATTTGATGTGTGTGTAGGTCTACCTGAGGTACCAAATGATTCATGGGTTCTCAAGCACTCCTGGGAAGAGCACTCATCCCGCAGTTGGATCCCAGGAAGAGAGGTCATTTTTTGACTAGGAGGGGTGTTATTTGATAGTGGTGGTCATGGCTGGGCCATTTGGTCCTTCTTGTAGGAGAAATATGGCTTAATGGCACTGCTGACTTCCCTTTATTGGGGTCTTTAACCCTCGAGTTGGTGTTTGATCCTTCTATGGGTTGATCATTGGGTCACATAAACCCACACCTTGTTTTCTTGCATTGATAGCCTTTGTTTCAACTATAAGACCTTGGTCTCCCTTCATAACCACCTCAGACACCCTCTTGTTCATTCAGCTGACTGGCACTCTCTCTCCTTGGCATTCTTGCACATATGATGTTATCCTTCCAATGAGGCCGTACTACTACTTTTAGGAGGGAGTTGAGGGATTTGCAACATTTTTGGGGTTGGATGGGGCATGATGCCCTCCCTCCATCTCATTCCATCCTTTCTTTTAGAATAATTTTCTTATTTTTAGCAGTTTTAGGCACCTGGGGAAAAACACCCCATGTAGCCTACTTTAAGCCTACTTTAGGCCATTTTTGAATTATTTTTGTGATAATTTTATGTTGACATTTTATAATTTAAAATTGACATTTTAAAGACATGTCAGCCTGGATAGTTTTGTAAAGTGAGTGTGAGAGGATATAAATAAACCTCTGCTCACTTCATTTGAACATAAGACAAGTTGGATAAAACAATATGCACTTATTATATCCTACTAGGGCTCTTCGGAAGTGATGTGCCTCTCTTAAGGAAGATGATTTTCTGGGTTTGATGGAAATTTCTTGAAGTTTCTTTGGTTCTATGCTCTTGATAAAGGTGATGCTATGATCTGTTGGGTAAACACTTGCACAAGGAGGCATCTAAAGTTCTTCTTGATCTCTCTTTGTTAAATGTTGATTAATGATGTATGTTTATGAATTGAATAGTATCCATTAGAGCTGCATTTTGTCTTGTCTAAGTAATGTTTCAACCTTTAGTCACCTTGGTTTGTAGAAGTACATCCCTCATAGGAGTCCTTCTAGGGGTAGAACATTTGGATTTTTTGGTTTTGTTGCCAAACCTAAGATATGCTTCTCAAAAGGAAGGTTAGTCACCTCCTTCAATGCCCTAGGGTTAGGGTAAAACCTAAAACTCTCGTCCCCAATCCTTTTTTCCCTTCAAATCTCTTGCATTTCTATGTGTGATTTAGCATTTTCATGGTAGTATTAGGGTTAGAATTAGGTCTGCAATTTTACTTTTGAAACCCTATTTTTTTTTCAAATTTAGGTCTCCCTAAAATTTTGGGCCCCCTTCCTATAAATTCAACATGCCCTTTTTGTCCCTAGGAACCCTAGGGAGAAATTTTAGGAGCCCTAAAATTCCTAAAAAAATAAAAAATTCCAAAAACCCTAAATTATTCCCTAAACCCTAACCTACCCTTCCTTTTCCCTCACGTTCATCCCTCTTTAGACATCGATGCCCAACCTTTAGCATTTGAACATCCTTGGTCTTCTCACGTTGGCCCTGAACCCTTCTTCTATGTGTTATTGCAACTTGTTATAACCCTATTTAGACGATACATAGTTTACAATTTTATTTGCAGACTACCCCTAAACGTTGCCCTAAGCCTCCACCCACACACATAGAAAACAAACTACGTATTAAGCTAGAATCAGTGATAAATAGCCCATCTTGGTGCACTCAGCCTAGGACAAATCCTACACTAAATTTCAGACTTCACTTGCAAACATACACTGTTCTATTTCCATTAAATGGACAACCTTGTAATTGGATGATAATTTCTTTCAAAAGTGACCAGCAATCATGCTTTATTTTGGATAATGTATATTGCTAAAACAATGAATGCTAGTATCTTTTGTCACTATTTACTATTATACTATTGTGTGTCCTATTGCTTTATTTTATCATACCTCTTATTTCTTATTGGAAAATGATTGGCTAATTGGATGGTTATATGTGGATGATGGTATATGGTTATATGTGGATGATGGTGGATGGTAGCTAATGGTCATTTTTATTGGATGTCTTATATGTTTCTTAAACTTGATACATAATTCCTTTTCTACCTTTTATGTTGGCTATTTGGATAATCTTGGCATCACATTGTTACACTTGTTACATCTGCATTCACATAAAGTGTGTTTGTCTTCTTCTCTAACCGATTGATATAAGGCACTGGTCACTAACAATTGGCATAGAACATATAGTCTTGTATTTCCTCATGTCTTGCAGAAAGGGTTGTCCCCTTGACTAAGGTGATAGTGGTAATTGTGTCCACACACTACTACATTTCGATCCAAAATCTGACAGAAAAATCCGACGGCGCGTGGATTTCCTTTTTTAAACCTACCAAAAATCACAAAGATAATTTTTGTTGTTGTTGAAAATGTGGCCATAAGCGTCGCTTAAGCGACGGCTAGTCCTCATAAGCGTCGCTTAAGCGATGGATATCCTCATAAGCGTCGCTTAAGAGACGACGCCTTGAGTAAGTG
>LPNX010018664.1:0-26902 GCA_001517045.1 Pseudotsuga menziesii | reverse complement strand
TGTGTGATTTAGATGTGAGAGAGTTTAAGACGAGAGGTAAGAACCTGCGCATCACATTGTGACCGCTCCTCGTATTCTACGTCAATCTGCATGTTAAATACACACTTGCATATCATACTTAAGTCAAAAAATACAAAAATATACACGGTGGACTGGGCTGCAACCGGTAAAACCTTTTGTTTTTGTTACTTGACCTATGGTAGCCGGACCACAAACCGGACGGATTCCCTACACCAAACAGTCACGGGCTAGTTGGGAACGTTCACTAGGGAGAATCCCTTTCTGTTGTTGCCTTTAAATTTCCAGGCCTCAACAGTTCTGGTGCTAGAAGGAGGGCCGCCAGTGCATGGCTGGCCGTGGAAACTTAATTTCCCGAGATTACCCTACCAGCAGATATCTGGGAGCTTTCAACCTGATCAAAGTGGACTTACCAATTTGCTCTACCATTGAAGCAGGTAAACCTGGTTTCATCCTACATTGCTTTTTTCTCAGACTCTTGTTCTTATACTTGTGCCTATGGCTGGCATAAATGTAAATCAGCCCAACCCTCTACCGGCATGGAGAGCTAGATCACCTTTGAACCTCACGCCTCCTTTGCATGACCTACCTCAAGCCTTTGACAAGCTGTTGCCTAAGTTTGACCCAGAGGAAAGGACTGCTGTAGATGAACACATGCAAAGATTTTATTTAGCATTAGAAGGGCTAAGTGCTGGGGAGTATGAAGATGTGGTCTGTAGACTGTTCCCACACACCCTGAAAGGAGTAGCAACATCCTGGTATTTCGGCTTGCCTGCAAACTCTATTCCTGATTGGGACGCCTTCGAAAGGGTTTTCAGAAGTAAATACACAGCCCAAAAAACACATGCCTCATTGATGAAGGGTCTTGGTTTGTTAAGAAAAGAGAAGAACGAGAAGGTACATAGTTTCACTCAAAGATTTTCAATATACCTAAAGAACTTTTCTGAAGCTGACAGATCCTCAGACAAGGTCTTAATTGAATATTATACCTCAGCCCTAGGACCTGAGCTGGCCATGTTTGCCAAGATGAAAGCCAAACCTACATTGGTAGAGACTTATGAAGAGGTAGAAAGGGTAGAGGCTGAAAGGGAAAGTGTAGAAGATTATCCTGATTTACCTGGAGAGAAAACTACAAATAGAAGAGATTTATTGCTGTCTAAACCTAAAGATGAACAATCACATGATTATCAGGGAATGATGACAATGCTTCAGAAGCTATCTAACTGAATAATAGATCTGGAGAGAGAAAAGGAAGTTCCGAAAACTTATAAACCCCACTACCAAAAAAGGGAGGATAACAACCAATGGCAAGTCCCTCCACCAAATTTAGCATCAATGAACATAACAGAAATAGGGGGGGATAATTTCTGTACTTTTCACCAGCAACCTCACTTTGAAAAGAAGTGCCCTCAATGGTTGAATTCAATGTCATTGCTGATGAATAAGTTGCTGAACTCTAAATTGACTGAAGACAGTGATGAAGAAGGAGGAAAAAAACAGACCATAGAGAAACAAGGTGAGGATACCATGTTTTCATGGGATGGTGTCTTGCTTTTTGACACTAAAGAGAGCACTCTCAAATCTCAATACACACCTACAGCAATAAAATATAAGAACCTAACAATTAAGGACAATGCAATAATTTCAAAGATTAAAAAACTGCAGGAGAATGTCAAGAAACAGGTAGAAGTGAATGTTGAAGACAAAACACCTGAAGCCACTACCCTCAACTAGGAGGCAAAGCCGAGCAATGAGACTGTCAAACCTGTGGAAGATGTTGAGGAAGGAAGCGCTGAAAAAGTTAAGGAAGTTAAAGAGGAGATACCCACCGAAAACCAACCCGTGGAAGAAAAAGTCGAATCAACTAGGGAAAGGAAAACTAGCACCCCACCTTTCCTTTTAACTCTGGAAATTTTGAACCATAAGGTGCATAATTGTCTGGTGGACTCTGGATCATTGGTGAATGTTATGCCTCTTGCAATCTGCAAAAAAATTAATGGGCAGCCAAAACCTACTGATTGGGATGTCACTCAACTAGACAAGACTAGTGTCAAAGTAGTGGGGGAGATGAAGAATGTTTTGATTCGATTGTCTGCAAATAAAAATATATGCCAGTATCTTAACATTGTAGTAGTAGACATACCTGATGGCTATGGATTGATTTTGAATCGAGATTGGTCAGCTCAACTAGATGGGTACTTTGCTTCAGACTGGTCACACTTGTGGTTGCCTCAGAAGGGTAGCCCAAACCTGATTAAGATTTTAAGAGAGCCCTACATGAAGCACAATGTCACTGGACTAGAAGAGGGTAATGAATCTGTTGATTCTGTCCTGGGAAATTATCTAACTGAGCTTAAGCTAAGACATCAGACCTCAAGAAAGACCAGTTCTATGATTGACACTCAGCCTGAGCTCCTTCAACTTCCTCAGGCTAAAAAGGATGACTGTAGGATAGTAGACATGTGCTCAATTTTAAAAACAGCACAGCTAGACCATGGTTAGATAGCTCATGTCTATAATCCAACCCACCCGTTAACTTCCCAGGATTAAATATTTTCAAGAGTGGGCAAAATTTTTCTTTTCTTTTGCTTTGTACATAAATAAATCGATGTTGTTTTCTTCAATGCTTGATGCCTTTTCTTTGTGTATTGCTTTGATGTTGTTTTCTTTATTTTTACTGCTTTGTTAGTAGTCCTTTTGGTTTTGAATAAAGAGGCAAACTTTTGGTTGCAATGGAAACATCAGGGTTCTTAACTAACTGAAATATTGAGCAAAAGACTGTGCTTTTAAAGTATAGAATGTCTTCTAGTAGCAGTGTTCCTAACTGGCCATGCATTCATTAAAGTCCTACTTAACCCTTGTAAATAACTCAGAAGTAAAAAGGGTCTGGGATACTATTTCGAGGCTCCATCCATTTCACATCTTAAATGTCCAAGGGGGTGACAGCAAAAGACCCACGGAAAGGAAGTAGGGTAAACGGCATATCATATATAAATGATCCCATGCCATGATTTCAGAAAAGTTAAAAGCTATCAAGAGTCAAAACTGCTTAAAAAGAAACAATACATATCAAAGCAAAGCTTAAAAAGCATGAATCTCAAAATTGCCAAAGTTCCTCTCCGTTCGTGAGATGAAAAACCAATTCTTCTCTCACACAAAAGGACACTATGGATAGAGGAGCCTGAATAAAATTTAGAAAGAAAGGAAGATGGAGGACTCAAAAGAACTAAAAGTTCAATTAGCACAAAAGTGCAGTTGGCATGGGAATGAGGAACAAAAGGATAGTGCTGTTTACTATCTGTTACAATCCTGTGGTGTCAAAGCTAGAAAATACCTAAGGACAGGAAAAATAAATCTCACTTATCAGGCCTCAAAAGAGTTATTCAGACTTGCAATATTTCTGATGTTACCATTCCCCAAAGAATGAACTTCTTCTTAATGATCTAAATGCATGATTTGGCCTGCTTAGGGATACAAACATCTAGAACATTTCAGCTTTCATCTAAACGGACTTGAACTGGGAAAGAGTTAATTCAGAAATCTGGGGTTCACCAAGTAGTTGCCAATTGTTGCAGCTGCAACATTTTTCCCAAATTCCAAAAAATTTGGGACCCTCCTTTTGTTTGGATTAGTTCTTTTTCCTTGAGTTAATTCAATGATTTTCCAAAAAGAATTTCTAAGTGATGGGATTGATCTACCAATTGTTTTGATTCCTCCTCTGATGCTTGAAGCAATCTAATGTTTGATCAGAATTTATCGCTGCCTTTGGATGCATTTTCAGCTTGTTCGAATCGGAAATTTGTTTGGTTAAAGCTTCCGCCGTTGCGGCAAAATAGCGAGTCTTGACTTCGAATTTTCTTTCCGATACGTTGGTTTTAATCGGAAGAATTTATGGCTGAATTGGATGGTATTTGCTTTCCCTCCCGCTGTTATGGATGGATAATCGGTATTGACTTCGAATTCCTTTTCGATTTGTTTGTTTTCACATCGGCTGCTTTTGTGTTTTGGCATCGAAACTTATATCACTTCTCCTTCTGCCGTTGCGGACGGCAAATCGCAATTTCTCCTGATCACTGTTTGGTTTTGCTCCCGCTTCGTTGTTTTTGCCGGCCCCGTAAGTCTCTCGCTTCCGCCGTTGCGGCGGCGAAATGCTTTTCCTTTTCCGGACGTCTAGTCGTTTTGAATCCCGTCGTTGCGGCAAAATAATCAGACTTGGCTTCTAAGTTTTCTCCGACACATTTTCTCAAATTGGCCGATCTTTTGGTTTACATCGGAAGGATTTGTTATTTCCTTTTCCACCGTTGCGGCTCCCAAAGCAGCTTAGCACCCGAAGCATAAAGCGCTCCTACTGCCGATGCGTATTTGTCTTTTGATCGCTTGCCTGTATCTTTTCTTCTTCCGCCGTTGCAGCTAGGAAAGCCATTCATCTTCCGATGTAAAAGCCTTCCGACTTCTAATTGAGAGTTTTCCTGCCCGTGGGTCGCGTATCCTTAACCTTTCCTTTTCCGTCGTTGCGGCTAGGAAATCCTTTTCGCATCCGATGTCGATATCCTTCCGACTTTCGACTAAAGTTTTTTACTGCTCGCGTCGCATGTCTTTAGCCCGTGTCTCTTCCGCCATTGCGGTTGGGAAATTCATTCAGCTTCCGATGTAAAAGCCTTCCGACTTTCGATTTAGAACTTTCCCGCTCGAGGCTTAGTCAAAACTCTTCCGTTTGTTAAACTTCTCAGATTAAGGGATGCGCCTGGCCGTTTTCTTGTGGATTAGCCATTTCAGGTGGTTTAAGTTAATGTTTTAAAATGCCATTCCAACTAATGACGCACAATAATTGATTGCAGGTAGAACTCAAGGGACTGTTGGGGCGACCACGGTGTGAAGGCGTAGCTTGACAGTTTTGTAAAAGATCAAATCGAAACCGGCAGGGTCGCAAGGGAGACAAGTGAAGGAAAAGACAAAATCGAAAGCAACAAAATACGCAGATCTGAAAAGTCCGTCAGTTACTCAGCTGATAATGAGCTTGCGCAGAAAAGATGAAAAGGAGGAATATGAAATGCTCGAAGAACTGAAGAGTCACACGTTTGGGGGGGGGGAACCCAAGCGGTCTACTGATTTTGTTTAAATATTTGAAAGTTAGAAGTTACTAGGGACTTTTTCCCAGTTAGATTTGTGAAGACATATTGTAAGAAGAACTATTTCCTTTTGCAATAGATAATTACAGTTTGCCTGTTGGAGAAAGCTTGGTGGAATATTCAAATGTTGTGCTATGGATTTGTTGAAGAGGAACTATTTCGTTTTCAGCTTTGTGTCCATTAACTGTGAGACCGTTCTAACTCTTTGAACCTATGTTCTTGTATGAATGTTCTCCGGTTTATTTTATGAAGATTTCCACTATGAGTAATGAATGTTGTTCATAAACAATTGGCTATCTGGTTGTTCAAATATCTTTTAATGTTCATGCATTTTGGAAGAAGTATCAGCTATCTGTGATTTTTCATAATGCATGTACAAATTACATTACTCATTAATGAATGATAACTTTGCTCCTTAGGGATAGGTTAGGTAGTTAGTTGTAATTTCTTGCTGTGTGTGATTTAGATGTGAGAGAGTTTAAGACGAGAGGTAAGAACCTGCGCATCACATTGTGACTGCTCCTCGCACTTGCATATCATACTTAAGTCAAAAAATACAAAAATATACACGGTGGACTGGGCCACAACTGGTAAAACCTTTTGTTTTTGTTACTTGACCTATGGTAGCTGAACCGCAAACCGGACGGATTCCCTACACCAAATAGTCACGGGCTAGTTGGGAACGTTGAATGGGGAGAATCCCTTTCTGTTGTTGCCTGCGAATTTTCAGGCCTCAATAGGTTCCTTCCATGGTTAGATGTAAGTGCTATGCCCTTCTGACATGGTGAGAGGATTGGTTCCTTCCATGGTCGGATGTAAGAGCTGTGACATGGTGAGAGGATTGGTTCCTTCCATTATCAGATGTATGTGTAGATCCCACATATAGAATGAAAAAGGGCTGGCTCTGTGAAGACACATCTAGTATGAAAAAGGACTATCTCTGTGTAGATCCCACATCTAGTATGAAAAAGGACTAGCTCTGTGAAGACACATCTAGTATGAAAAAGGACTAGCTCTATGTAGATCCCACGTCTAGTATGAAAAAGGACTAGCTCTGTGAAGACTCATCTAGTATGAAAAAGGACTAGATCTAGGTAGATCCCACGTCTAGTATGAAAAAGGACTAGCTCTATGAAGACTCATATAGTATGAAAAAGAACTAGCTTTGGGTAGATCCCACATCTGGTATGAAAAAGGACTAGCTCTGTGAAGACTCATCTAGTATGAAAAAGGACTAACTCTGGGTAGATCCCACATCTAGTATGAAAAAAGACTAGCTCTATGAAGACTCATCTAATATGAAAAAGGACTAGCTCTGGGTAGATCCCACATCTAGTATGAAAAAGGACTAGCTCTGTGAAGACTCATATAGTATGAAAAAGGACTAGCTCTGTGAAGACTCATCTAGTATGAAAAAGGACTAGCTCTGTGTAGATGCCACATTTAGTATGAAAAAGGACTAGCTCTGTGATGATACATCTAGTATGAAAAAGGACTGGCTCTGTAGATGTACATCCAGCATGAAAAAGGGTTGGCTCTGTAGAAGTTCCTATGATGAGAAGAATCAAGAGATAACACCCATGATGATGACCTAGTGATGATCCAGATATAGTGATGATGATCCATTAGTGATGATCCAGATTGAGTGATGATCTAGATCCAGTGATGATGTCTAGTGATGATCCAGATCCAATGATGATGTTCAGTGATGATCCAGATCTAGTGATGATGTCCAGTGGTGATCTAGATCGAGTGATGATCCGGATCTGATGATGAAGATGACTTGAAGATGACAAGGACTCAATGATGATCCAGAAGATACAGAGAAGAAGACTTGTGCTAAAAATTGTGTCGAAAGAATACCTTCCTAGTTAAGAGGGAGTGTTGATGTATATGTAACTTCAGAATGTATTTCACTTGTATTTATTATATTGTAACCCGATATTTATTCCGGGATGTACTTGAGTCATGTCATGCCCCGATGTTCCTATCGGAAAGTTCTATAATGTAAACAAGTCATGTCAAGTCATTGTGGGTAACCCTCCTATTGGCTAAGGGTTAAAGTCCCCGCAGTTCTGGGGCACTAGGGTTATTAGACTCTCCTAGAGAGGTCCGCCCTAGTAGGGTTTAGTCAAGTCGAGAATTAGTATAAATAGAGAGATGGCCTCTCTAATTATCACACATCTCATACACACTCAAGTGTAGTGTGTAGTTGAGGAAGGAGAAGACACTGGGGCTAGATAGAAAGAAGGTTACTGCTATCGGGAGATCACCTTACGGTTTTGGGTTCTACTTTTGGTGCTGATTCTATCTCTGAGGAAGTTGCGGGGTTTTCACCATTTATGGTTTCCCCGAGGATAAACACTATGTTCATTGTCTCTTGTGTTTGATTGTTGTGCTTGTTATTCTCTCAGTTAAAGATCCTAATGTATTGCTAGCTTGATGATAAAAATCTAACATTCTTCACTTAGACAGTTGATCGATGCATTCAATAAGGATTGAGATTATGATATGGAGGAACATGTACGAAAGGATGTGATCAACCATATGTGGGAAGATGCTTTGGGAAACAACCAGAAATAGGATAGTCCTAGCAAAGGAATCGAAGAGGATGTTCCATTTGAATTAAAGACCTTGATAACATGACAGATGCAGAAATAGAAATAGGTTTTGCTCCTCTTAATTTGCAAAACTTTCCAGGACATTTAGATGACTTACAAAATATATTATGGCATGCCTTCAACGGTGAACATGATAATGCCACACATCATGTTGAATGGTTTATGACTTTGTCTTCAAAATATTGTATTAAAGAAGAAGAACAAATTTACATGATATCATTTGTTCTTCACTTGGGAGGAAATGATCTTGCTTGGTTTGTGGGCCTAGACAAAGGAACGATATCATCCTTTGCATGAGTGGTGGAACCATTCTATAGCCATTGGGATCCAAAGCGACGTGACAAATGGATGCCTCATGTGGATCATGCAAAAAACTTGTTCAGTAAGGACATCCAAAACGAATATCAGGTTGAAGAAGCTATTATTCAATATCTAACTGATGCTATCTCAAGCATAATGTCCAAGGACAAAACTTCTCATGCATATGAGTATGATTGGGGTCTTACATATGAATATCTAGAAGTCCTAGTTGAAGAAGTTAAAGAACAAAAGGAGAGGGTGAGTTCTCCTTCATAGCACATAGGAATTTCTTATGACATATTAGGCCTTCCAGAATACGATGAAATAAATTTTGAGGATGATGATTATTGGACATTTATGGGTCCACCTCTCTATGATTCTTTGAGACTGGGTATCATTGTCTCCATATTCTGCACTAACAGAGAAGAAGGTGATGAAGCTAATATGGATCAACGATCCTAAGTTTTATTCCTCCTATAGGACATTATGTGTAGGAACACCAGTCACAAAATTTCATATCTAGGAAGGAATGTTATGCCATCTGTTCCATCTTTGCGTTCCTTTAAGCGAGCGTGTAAAGATGATTTGGGAAGCATAGAAAACACTATAGCAATATTGCAGAAGTATTTTTATTGGTCGATGCTTCGACAAGATGTAGACAAGTAGATCATATCATGCACTTCCTACACCATCGTGAAACCTACCATTAAGAAGAAAGGGTTGTATACCGATTTGCCTACTCCTAATGGGCTTTGGGATTCCATCTCCATGGACTAGATGTCAAGACTACCTTCAAGAAAGCATGGTAATGACTGCGTGTTTGTGGTCATGGATCACTTATTGAAGATGGCCATTCTAACAACATGTAAGAAAAACATCACCGCTTAAGCCATTACTAATCTATTCTTCGAACGTGTTTGGGTTCATTTCGAGCTACCATAGACTATAATTTCAAATCAGGACATCAAATTATTGAGTACATTATGGTCTAGCCTATGGTCACTAATGGATACTAAACTCACCCAATCAACTTCCTTCCACCCTCAAATTGATGGAAAAACATAGGTGGTCAATAAGATGATTGCACATATTTTGAGGGTGTAGAATTATAAACAAATTCACACATGAGATGCATGTTTTATATATTCAACATAACTACAACAGATCCCTTCACAACTCTAGTGGACACAACCCTTTCTAGGTGTGCATGGGATTTCAACTAGTGGCCCCAATTGATATAGCTCTACCCATTTCCTCAATACAAGAGGAATATTCCCATGCTTGCATTGATAAATACAAGGCCACTCATTTTATTGAAAACATTTAACACATTTGACAACATTTCCATGACATTTTAGAGAAATACAATGTCAAGTACACACAACGACATGACCAACATCAAGTTCTCCACAAATTTTAGGTTGGTGATAAGGTTTGGTTGCATTTGTAGAAATAATGGTTCACGGGACCTCATCGAAAGCTTCATCCACTTTGATATGGGCCGTACACAATCACCAAGGCAGTCAGTGAGAAGCCTTTGAATTAAGCATTCCTCCCTTTCTTGGCTTGCACATGGTATATATTGTGGAACTCATTTCCCCATATTTCCTAAATTTTTTGGACACCTCAAAAGTGGAAAAGCAGTTGGCACCATAAAAAATCAACAGTGAATGTTTGGAGTAGGATACAATTTATTGAATCATGGATACCCAGGTGAAGGGCACTCACCAACAACACATTCAAATTTATTTGGTCATCAAAGCGAGGCAATTTCTTCATAAAGGAAAGTGGCTCACTAGATGTCAAATTCTGTAGAATTTTCCCTATTTGATGTGAGAACTTAATGCAATGGAGATAATTGCTTCTTAATGGGGGAGGAATGATCCAGGTGGATATCAATGGCCACCCACCTATTCCATTGGCTCAAAATGGTTTTCCTAGTTTGCTTGTTTTTTTTATGGATTTTTATGTCCAAAACTTTTGGGGTCGTTTTGAGGTTCTACATGATGTTTTTTGGAAACACCATAGTCTATATGTATACAAAAGTTGGATTGAATGGGAAAAATGTGTACTTCTATCCTATACCTTTCCAACGGGATACCAAGCACCCTAAACATAGATTGTATGCAAAAGTTATACCTCCCAGAAGTTGACACCTCAACTACCCATCTCAAGGCCTACAAACCTTCTTACGATTCATCTCCTAGGGTTGGGTTTTTTTATGTTTAGGGGTTTTTTCATCATGTTTATGATAAAATGACCCTTTGGCCTCCTTTTGTTTTATCTTAAGATGAATGAGAATAGATTCCACATGTCTTCTCAAAGATATAGCTACCATCATTCTAGCAGTTTTTATTTTACAATCTATTCTATTTCATTCATTTAATAGAATTTGAGTTTCCTGTATCAGTGCGTTCCTTGCAATATACATGTGTATGCGATTATATATATGCTCTTTTATTTCATTCTCACATAAATTCAGATCACCAACTAAGGAGGAGACTATTACTTTTGAGTTTCCAATCAAAGATCATGGAGGATTAACACAGATGAATGA
Organism: Pseudotsuga menziesii; assembly: GCA_001517045.1. NCBI lineage: Eukaryota > Viridiplantae > Streptophyta > Pinopsida > Pinales > Pinaceae > Pseudotsuga > Pseudotsuga menziesii. The sequence goes on along the minus strand of LPNX010018664.1, from coordinate 16,277 downwards.
CATTCCTCCATCATCCTTAGCGGATTTCAATGGCCTAAAGAGTGAAGATCCTAATGATTTTTTGTTCAAATTTGATATCCTTTGTAGAATCCATGACTTTGTTATTGATACTCAAAAGTTGAATCCATTCCTGACCACTTTGAATAATGAATCACTCTGATGGTTTATGGGACACAGTGGGAATAATATGTTTGAACAGGTAGAAACTACATAAGAGAGCACAAAGAATCCTAGATTGGTGGTGGTGTATAAAGACACCATTGTATTGAAGCATAAAGATCCATGATCCCACATAATGATATATTGATCTAATATACCATCTATAAATAAGATTAGCCATGGGACAAACCACCAACCATTGGATCACATCGGTTATTATCGTCCATAGATAGTGGATCTGAGATCCCAAAGTGGACACGGTTTATTGCACGATGACAAGATGATGTTATCCAAGAACCTATGGTTCCAACAACCCCCTATAAACTTAGCTTGGAGGAAACAACAAACTCCAGATGCTTAACAACCTCGGTACAATAATGATTTCTAAAGAAAATATTAACAACTATCACCATCAAATTGTTCAAAACTCAGGTACAATAATGCCATGAAAGAAGTTAAAAAACACTGTCACTCTCAATAGGCAGTTTATGTCCATCAAGCATGCAAATCAACCTCAAATCTATTAATTTTTCTATTCCAATTCAAATTGACTAGGATCTTGTTGGCACCCCAACAAATCCCCTTGATTTTTGTAAAATCAAAGGCCCCCATGTAAATTTTAGTTTTCAGTTTTCATTTTATCTTGCTTGGTTTGGTAAGTCGTTTAATGATCTCCTTTAGATCCTTGATTTCTTGGGATGACGCAACAAATTATTCTATTTTCATTTTAATATTTTGTATGGATTGCCCCCACACACATATTATAATTGTTACTTTGGAAAATTATTTTTTCCCACATCCTTAAAAGCTTTGCAATTATTGATACAATTTATGTCACTTACATAATTTAAAATAAACTTTAATTTAAGATTGAAAATCTTTTTAACCTTCGAATATTTTAAAGTGATATTGTTACAATCAAATAATTATTTTTTGAAAAAGGGTTTATTTAAAATTTCATTAAAAACTTATGAGTGATGTTCAAAGTTTTACTATTCAAAAAACAAAATTTAACAAACGTGGTTATTTTTTGAAAAAGGGTTTATTTAAAGTTTCATTATTAAAAACTTATGAGTGATGTTCAAAGTTTCAAAAAACAAAATTTAACAAACGTGGCAAAATGGATGATGGTTTATTCCCATTCTATATTTTAAGAATTGTGAACTTCTACATCCAAAATACTTCTAAATTCACGTGATAGCTTCCGTATGTCTTTCATATTGTTGACGTGGATAATTTGTTTTAGCAATAAATTTATATTTGTAAAGTGGAATTCAGAGGCTGAATTAATTATGTTTTCTTATTATTAATTATGTTTTCTTATTTTACAGGTTAAACCTCAAATGACCACATATTGAATGAGGTTTCATTCATATGAATGAATGAATGAAATATTTTAATGTCTGCGAGGCTAAGAATAGCCTATGAGACAGACCAATTCGTACGTTGTTTTTTGCAATTCAATCTTTTGTTTGTTCAACTTGATGATGAGCGTCCCAATTTTTCCACAGTCTCTTCGTTAAATAAATCATCCCAAGATTTATCCGCTAAGACATTTGCGTACTTGTCCCTATTGTCCTTAAAGGCTTCACACTCTAAAATGAAGTGTTTTTCTGTCTCCACCTTACCAGCGGTGCAAAAAATACACACTCTTTCTGCCCAAGCTTCTTTTGGCCTTTTCCAATGCCCGGTCTCACAATGGAGTTGATGGGAATTAGTTTTTAATTGAGCAATGAGAATTTTGGCTTTCCAAGGTATATTGGCCCCTATGTATGCCTTTTGATGTTGATCGTAGGTGGGGTTAAACTCTTCAATATAATACTTTCTCTTTCTCCCTAGCTCTTTATCCCAAGTTCGTTTGTGGAACTTATTGATAACAAAAGCCTTTATTTCTTTACTATTCGTAGGGCACGTGCTCAAGCACATATCCCACTTGCTAAGCCATTTAATATTTTTCCGCATCCAAGTCTTCTTTCTTTTGCACAATATGTCATTGAAGACCACCTCAGGCCATCTACCTTCTTCCATTTGCTCAACTCTTTTTAGATATCTTATGAGTCTTACCATAGCGTTTGCTTCAATAGAAGTCACCCCCATTTCACTTAGCATGATTTCGTATGGCATTGAACTCTTAATTTTGAACTTGCTTGTGATCATGTGTTTTTGAATCTTTTCTATTTGCTTCCACTGTAAGTCAGAGGTACTGCTGGCCAAAAATTCATAACCATAGAGAACAACTGGGATCACTAAGAGCCCAAAAAGGGTTTGCATAGTTTTCCAGTCCCATAACTCTGCCTCTCTGTACCTATTTTGGAAATCATAAAACGCTTTCCAACCTCCCAGAGTTCTTTTTTTCCTGCAGCCTTCCCAACTCAAGCTTTTGTTGAAGTCGATTCCGAGATACTTGTAATCATCCACTACTTCAAGGGTATTGTCTTCGAAGTAGAACTTATGTTGTTTATGTTTTCTTTTGCTAGAGAAAACTACCACTTTTGTCTTGTTAGTATTAGGCTTGCATCCCAATTGTTCTACAAAAGTGCTCAAGGGAAATCAAGTGCTCTTGCAAGCCAAGAGCATACTTAGCAATCAAAATAAGGTCATTTGCATACAAAAGAAACCTTATCACATACTCGCCCATGAGGACGCCATCCTTGCCCTCTAAGTTTAACCACTCTTCAAGTTTGTCAATATATAAGCCGAAAAGGGTAGGGGATAATGGACACCCTTGCTTGACCCCAATATCGCTTCTGAAATTTTCGGAGATACCATCTGATGTTCTGATTTTGACTTTGACCTCCTCATATAGCTTGTGAACAGCTGCTCTAAGATGTAAAGGAACCCCAAGTTCCTCCATTCTGTGCCATAGCTTATCCCTGGGAACCGTGTCAAAAGATTTTTTGAAATCGACAAAGCAACAAAAGGATTCCCCTTTTTTCTCCCACACTTTTTCAATGATGTGCCTTAAAGTAATACCGTGGTTCATCGTGGAATGTTTAGGTCTAAAACTTGCTTGTCCTTTAGCACGCTTGTCCCTTTCTTCTGCCCACTTGCTAATTCTATTTTCTAGTATGCTTCCAAATAGCTTTGAAAACAAGGGGTTTATCATTATGGTCCTATAATTGGAGGAATCGTTGACATCCCCGCTCTTGAAAAGAAGAATTGCGAGGCTAGTTGTCCAATCTGTAGGGAATCCCTGCTGAATGATGTTGTTGAAGATTCTTGTGATGTGAGGTGCAAGAGTTTTTGAACCCCACTTTAAATATTCAGCTTGAAGTTCTACTAAATCTTTGGCTTTTCCAACACCCAACTTCTTAATACCCACCTCAATCTCTTGCACGGTGAAAATCTTAGTAATGGGGGTGGTGTTGACTAAGGGGGGAGGGGGTTCAACCTTAGGATTCCGCTCATAGAGTTTCCTTGCATACTCAAGCCACTGGTTCGCTGTAATATTGTTTTATGTTTGCTTCTTGCTTGCTTGAAGTTCCTTCCAAAATAGTTTGGGGTTGTTTTCCCAAGGAATATTAGCTCTTCCCTCCTTGAGACCATGAAATCAATTTTTTTCTTTCTTATAATCTACTTGTAGCTTTTTAGGTCTCTTTCTTTCCAGTTTGACTCTCTCTACCTTCTCCTTGCTCTTTTACACTCCTCATCGAGCCAAGCATTAACATGAAAGTAGTTTGTTTCCCATTTCCTATTCTTTGCTCTTTTGCATTTTGTGAGTGCCCCTTGAATTAAATTAGTTAACTGCTGATTATTAAGGCCTTGGGACAGAGTTTCTTCCCTCTTACAAAGTCTCTCTAATGCCTTCCTAAAGACAATACGATCCTCTTGAGTCAAAAGAATTTTGCCCTTTGCAAAAGGTTGCTGAATGTGCTGATTTTTTGTCCCCACCTGATGCTTATCAGTCCAAGAAAGACTTAGATAGATCGGTTTGTGATCAGATTTTAAATCTCAAAGTTGTTCTCCAATCATAACTTTCTCCATTTTCTCGCATAGGCCATGCGAACAAATTGCATAATCCACCACACTTGCTCGATTGTAGGTATGACAAGTGAAATTACCAGAGTTTGTCTATCTAGGCAAACCATTGTAGATTACTATATTGAAAGACTGTTCTCCAAATAAATTGCAGCTTTTGTTGTCTTTTGAAATTGCCCATTGATGATTTCTTTCTTCCGTAAGCCAAATAGGACTGCAATCTTTCCTTTGACAAAGAATGCTTGCTTGGTCACTTGCTGTTGTGGTGTTGAAATCTCCTACTAGAAGGATTTCATCTACTTGAGAATACTTCGCAATATCATTTTTTAATGCTGCAAAAGGGTCTTTATGGTGGAGCCCCCTCTGTTTGTAAATTTTTGAAATAGCATGCAGCAATGCTGATGTCATTTCCATTTTAAACATTTTTATTAAATTCTATTTGCCACCCAGCCTTCAAGCGATAGCTCGCGGAAGAAAATATAGAGAGTGCATCCTTCACTATTGCAAGTTCTCTACAAATGATCAACTAGATGTTCTTCATTTATCATTGCAGAAAAACAGTTACCACATTAACAAAGCTTATAAAGATAGATACCACCTGCATGAAGTTCGCTGAGATCATTATAGTCGCCAGATTTCATGCAAATGCAAATGCTATAGCATGTTGCTTTACCAGAAAATTGTGAAATGTAACATGTGATGGAGAGGTTATTGAGTAGTTACACTAACAAAAGAATTTTTGAATCTAGAACCCTAGCTTGTAGCAACAATATCAGTAGTTGCCCCAAAATATAAGGTTGTTGAGATTCCTGCCACTTTTTACTACTAGATTTTGGCGATACCATACTGCTGTCAAAACAAACTAGACTATCATATTGCAGTTTCAGCGCAAACGCATTCAAGTTGGAAGTATTCATCATATTGTCACGATTTCATGGTCAAAGAAAAGGAGAAATCTTTTTATCTTTCTCAAATTCTCTTCCTTATCTCTTTCTTCTAAACGCATATATTAGAAATACATATTCTTATTTTTTATGTGCAGATTTGATGGAATATTCGTGATCGATACACAAGGCAAGAGGATGCGTTCCAAATCTTAAATTTTGATCAAGGCGTTAGTACCAGCTAAGGAGGTTGGCCAAAATAATGAATATAAAGAAACCGTTGGGCAGAAAAAGGCCAAACTCCACGCGTATACAGTGATAACTATTTCAGTCAAAGAAACACGTTGCCATATCATGGGCTACATTGAACAAATCGCACACTCTGAGGAACTGCCATTGCAAAGAAATTGACTTTGTTGAAGACTGTTTCAGAAATTAGTTCAAGTTTCAATAAACTTAGTGGATGAATATGAAAGCCCGTCGAAAATCATCGTAGCATACTTTCGCTGTATTGGGGAGTTTTCTGTACTCAAATTCTAACGGAATTTGAAAATAGTCGCATAATATGGATACCTTAAATTTGTTTACATTTTTTGGCACATATTTCAACATTAAGATTATTTAAATTTTATAGTTTTATTTTTAATTTCCTTCACTATGTAACTGGATAGTTGGTTTATGGTTAGTTTTACATTTTTTAAAAGTTTAAAAGTTTAAAAATTATAATATATATTTTGTTTTATATTTTATTTCTATTTGATTAGTTTTTATATTATGTTTATTTTATAATATAATATAAAGTTTAATAATGGGTTGTAATATTAGATACTAGATTTTAGTTATTATAATATTTTTTGGAATATATTATTAGAAATTGGTTTTATTATTTTATAATTTAATTTTGGCATTTTAATTATTTCATATTTTTATAAATAAATTTATAAATACATTATTAGATTTAAATGTTTTAAGATTTATATTTCAAGTTGTTTTTAATGAAAAATAAATGTTACATGTAAGCAAGGTAGGACTTTGGAAAAATTCTTGTGTTTCTTAGACATTTTAATGTTTTATTTGTTTTTTATTTTTGTGATGAGAAGCATAAAATATAGACTGTAATTGACAAGCAAAATGCCCTATGACAAGGAATTTTTGCATGCAAAATTTTTTTCTAAAATTTGAAAGATAAGGTTTTTAAATCTATAAGCAACTTATTCCCGTATTTTTTCCATACTAGATTTTTTCGTTAAGTATTTTTTCTGTATGAAATCGTATTTGAATCCGTATCTGTACTCGAATTATGCTACTATGATTTGAAGAAGGAATGGGTTCCATGAATTGAAGCCATAAATTAATGACGGGTTAAAATCAGTTTGTTGAAGCCAAGGAAGATATCATTACGCTCCAATCAAATTTTTGTATCCACATAGAGCATGTCATGCTTCAGTTACCTGAGAAAATGCTAGATGCTACCCGATCTCAACATATTTACGATACAATGTCATCATTTCTATGGAAGACGATAAAACCAATTGTATAGATATCACGAAAAAGGGGGAAGAATATTTCAAAGAGCTCATGAACAACGCAGATATCCAAGAGTGTTGTTGGGTTACTAGAGGGAATTTGATTGCTTATAAAAGAGGGGAAAGTCGAATACAAGAAGATGAGGTCTCAACAAAAGATAGACGATTTTTATATTTCACTTTTTGTTTTTCTTTGTAAATTTTTATGTTTGCAGATAAAAAGGGAGAGGCTGCCAGAAGGGAAGAAACTCTGCAGCTCTGGAAAGGCCACAGATTCTTGTTCTTTTCTTTGTGACCTTTGTATTTAGAGGAAGAATCAAGCAATACTCTTTGCTCATGTGTTTTCTGGATATCGAATAAAGTCTTGTATTGTTTCTAGTCAGGTGTAATCAGAACTAAAGATCACTGCTATTGCAATCACCCACCCTTGTACTCCATAGTGATTTGTAAGATTTAATATTTGTTTTGGTATAGTTGAATACAAGTCTGATAAGAGATGTTGTGCACTTTTGAAGGTCAACTTTCTTTATTTAATCAATTAATTGAATTTAAAGTGATGGCTCACTTATGTGTAAATAATATTTACAAGATTATTGACTAATCTATTAACGTGCTTCAAATGTTTACTGTTTATTTAAAATTTCAGTAAATTAAAACTTATCCTTTTACATGTCAATTTCATTTATGCTCCTATGCAGGATAGCATAGGATAGAAATAGATTAGTTAATATTTAGTTTTAATTTATTTTTAGTAAATGGAAAGCTACAGTTTAGGAGCTGTTAAATCTATGCCATTTAGTAGCTGTTAAATCTGTATGTTTTTTTGAAATTTGCATTTTAAATTAGAATTAGTTTCATTTTAGTAAATAGTATTAATTTTTTATTGTGATACTCTCTATTTTAGAGAGCAAACTAACAAAGGCACCGGGGCCTTTGTTCCCATGAGAATTAGCCATACCAAACATACTGGGGGTTGCACTAAGCACCTTGTATGGGTTAGTTCTCCTTAGTTGGCCTTAGTCAGAAAATCTGGTCAACATATCTTTATATGAAAGAATAACAAGCACAACAAGATACATAAGATAGAGAAGATACATAAGACACAAATATTTTCCTCGAGGAAAACATAAAGGAGAAAATCCCACAAACTTCCTCAGAATAGTTTCTTCACTAATACAATATCACAAGATGAAAATACCAAGAATAAGAAGTCTTCTGTAGCTCTCTATCTCTTCTCCTTTTCCTCTCTCTCATCTCATGCGAACTTGAGTGAGTGAGTGAGTGTGTGTTTAAATGAGGGAAGGCCCCTCCCTATTTATACACATCAAGTGACCGACCTAAAACATGACTGGGTTAAGATCTTAACCTAGCATGGCCAACTTCACTTAGGGAGACTCAAAAATACATTTTATTATATTCATCTTGGTGACTATTTCCCTGACTTACAACGAAGGGATTACCTCAATGACCATATACAATAATGACATCTCGAATGGAGGGAAACACATCTCCAACGTGGGTATAACAATATACAATGATAATATACATCATAATATATTCTGAAGTTAAAATTACAACAACACTCCCTTTTAACTAGGAAGGTATTCTCTCGCCACAATCATAAACACTCTGGTCAGGTCACCATCGTTGGATCATCGTCGTTGTTGTTGTCATAGTCCTCATCTTATCGATCACTGAATAGTGACATATGTCGGATCTATCTGTCATAGGAAGTTTCTATAGAGCCAACCCTATTTCATACTGGGTGTAGGTCTAGTTGTCATCTAGGTCTTCATCATATCCATGAGCAATCCATCACGTAGGTATAGACCAGGACCATACATTACATTGCCACTACAATCACCTGTGTATCCTACCATCATCTTTTCATATCCATCTCATCTCATCATCCCACATGGAGATTATCCCAGATGCACACCACATGTCCAACAAACCACCTACGTTCTACCATCATAGGAGCACGTCAGGACTCATTACATCTCAAAGACAACCTGTGTCTACCACTATGCAAGAATCACCTAGGAGCACACCAAGTGCATTATGTCTCTCAATAGCCAACTCGCGTTCTACCAACATAGGAGGGCGCCAAGACTCACTACGTCTCCAAGACAACCTACGTCTTCCACTATGCGAAAATATCCTAGGCGCACACCAAGTGTCTTCGTGATCGATGGACCTCTCATCATCTCCAACATGGGAACACATAAGGAATGATTACATCCAGAGAAAACCTGGGTACTATGCTAGGACTGATTACATCCAAGGAAAACCTCAAGTACTCATTACATCCAAGGATAACCTGCGTTCCATGCCAAGATTGATTACATATGAGGAAAACATTCCAGGACTCATTATATCTAGCTATAACCTGCGTTTTACGCCAGGACTGATTACATCTAAGGACGACCTAACATGATTGATCACATCCTAGGACAACCTACGTTCTACGCCAGGACAGATTACATATGGGGGCAACCTGTATTTCTTCCCATGTGAGATCTCGTTCTAGTGCATCTGCTGTTGGATTTTTATCATTTAATCAATATGATCTAGGATCTTATCCGAGAGAATAAAATGCACAACAATAATCACAAGAGACAAGAGACACAAAGAGTTTTCCTCGGGAAAACCATAAAGGAGAAAACCCCGTAACTTCCTCAGAGATGGAATGAGCACCAATAGCTATAGTAAAACCCAAAAACACAAAGATGATCTCCGACAACTGTTCTCTCTCTCACTTGTGCGAGCTCCTCTTCTCTCACTCATGCACTACATTTGAGTGAGTGTGTGTGTCAAATAGAGTGTCTCACTCTCTATTTATACTAGTTTTACACTTGACAATTACTCACCAGGGTCAACTTTTCTAGGAGAGTCTAATAACCCTAGTACCCCTTAACTGTGGGGACTATTGCCCTGACTTACAACAGATGTTTAACCTTTATGACTTTACATGACTTTATTATATTAATGATTCTCCTGATAGGAACATTGAGGTACAATAAAATACAATATAAGATATACAAGTGAATAAATTCCGAAGTTACAAATACATCAACACTGCCTCTTAACTAGGAAGGTATTCTCTTGACACAGTTCATCAACACAAGTCTTCATCATTGGATCATCATCAAAGCTGAATCATCATCAATATCACTTCTGCACTATCTCAAGCAATGGTGTTATCTCTCAAATCTACTCATCATAGGAAGTTCTACAGAGCTAGCCCTTTTTCATGTTGGATGTAGGCCTAGCCTCCATGTAGGTATTCATCAACAGAGCCATCCCTTTTTCATGCTAGATGTAGCACCTTGAATTTGGAAGGATTTCCACTACAAAGCCATCCCTTTTTCATGCTGGATGCAGTACCTTTCCTTTGTAAGGATTTCCACTACAGAGCCAACCCTTTTTCATGCTAGGTGCCATACCTTGCCTCTGCAAGGATTTCCACTATAGAGCCAACCCTTTTTCATGCTGGGTGCAGTACCTTGCCTCTGCAAGGATTTCCACTACAGAGCCATCCCTTTTTCATGCTGGGTGAGTACCTTGCCTCTGCAAGGATTTCCACTACAGAGCCAACCCTTTTTCATGTTGGGTGCAGTACCTTTCCTCTACAAGGATTTCTACTACAGAGCCAACCCTTTTTCATGCTGGGTGCAGTACCTTGCCTGTGCAAGGATTTCCACTACAGAGCTAGCCCTTTTTCATGTTGGTTGTAGGTCTCAGCACTTATATTTGACTATGGAAGGAACCAATCCTACCACCATGTCAGAAGGGCACAACACTTACATCTGACCATGGGAGGATCCAATCCTACCACCATGATAGAAAGGCACATCACTTACATCTGACCATGGGAGGAACCAATCCTCTCTCCATGTCAGAAAGGCACAAAACTTACATCTGACCATGGGGGGAACCAATCCTCTCGCCATGTCAGAAAGGCACAACATTTACATTTGACCATGGGAGGAACTAATCCTCTCGCCATGTCATAAAGTATGCAAGACTCATCACTTATCCTTGGAAGGAACCTCGATCTGGAGAACACCAAGATTCTCCCTGAAGTACTCAAACTTCACTCTGTCCATTTCTAGCATAGAATCACATCGAGGCTGATTACCTCCAAGGATAACCTGCGAGCTTCGCTAGGATTGATTACATCCAAGGACAACCTACATGACTATTTACATCTGAGAAACCTATGAACTTCACCAAGATTTTATGCTCAGAAAACCTATCTCACCGGCTGTGCTAGAACTCCCTCTTTCTAGAGATCTTGATCTAGATCACATATTGGAGCTTCACTGCTCCTCTCTCATATGTTCTCAGCGCTATGCAGGACTCCTTCCTGCTAAACCAAGAGATCACACCTGATCTCATACTGAAGCAACACCCCAAGGGTCGAAGTGCTCTTCCTATCAATGGCATTGACTTCCCAATCCAAATATACATAACCCTCTAGGTTAATATTGTGATTCGCTTTATACTTGAGCCCATAATCAACTGTACCCTTCAGATACCTTAGAATATGCTTTGCAGCAATCAATCAAGAATTGGCTCAATGTGTTCACAACAAAGCAAATATCTGGTCTCGTATTCGTCAGGTACATCAAGGAACAAATCATTTGACGATACATCATGGCATCAACCATCTCTGATGAAGCATCACTCAATAGATTCAGGTTCGATGCCATAAGTGTGGCCATGGCCTTGTAGTCCATCATCTCGAACCTCTTCAGGTTCTCCACTGCATACTTCCCTTGTCCAAGGGGGATTTCATCCGCACTTTGCCACACCTCCATGCCTAGAAAGTAATGCACCATACTCAATTCTTTCATCTCGAACTCGACAACAAGTCTCCTTCTTTCATCTCTAAGGATTTCCTCTTTTCCTGTTAGGAACAGGTCATATAACAGGAGCATCACTGGTCTTCCACCTTCAACCTTGAAGTAAAGGTTGGAATCTGCTTTACTCTTAGAAAATCCTAGGGCCATCAATAATCTGTCCATCTCATCGTACCATGTCGAACCTCAGGATCTTCCACAGTCACTCCCTCTGAAGCGGAGCATCATTCTCCCTCTTCCTTTCATACTCTATGAAACATTCTGTACTAGAGTGACAAGTAGTTTCCTCTGCTACTAATATTCTAAGTATCCATCTAGGGTCACTGGATACCAAGATCCTCTATCTTGAACCTTTTCAAAAGTTCTTCTCACACCCATCTATGAGCTTGTCATCCTCTATAGGCTTTCATCTTCAGCCTTGTAGAAAAGGTTGAGATCTTCATCACTCTAGGTGATCTTCAAGCTCCTAATTTATGTGTTATCCCATGGGTGCCTTATGTACAAGGCCTTCTTTAATTTGCACACATGAGTCTTCCTGTCATGTGTCTTAACTTCCAGTGGCTGCAAATGTCTCTTCGTAGTCTATGCCTTCTTTCCGTGAGAAGCCTCGTGCTACGAATCTGGCCTTGTATCCCCTGATGTTTCCATATACTGCATGCTGGAAGTTGCAGATACCACATCCTAGACATCATTCTTCTTGAACTGGTACTCTCCTTCCCTTTCTTCTTAGCTACTTCTTCATAGTTGGAAGGCTCTGCATCAATGATGTCGCTCAACAGTGTCACCAGGGATGATTTTAGGGGCGAATTATAGCCCATTGGCGAATTTTAAGGGGTGCCCAAAAAAAGATGGGCGAATTTTTAATATTAAAATGGTTTTTTTAAATTTAATAAATTAGCCCATATATTATTTTATATATAATTGCCCTTGATTAAATAGCCCGCGCGATTAACCTCTGAAAATTCATAAAACCTGATTTCGCCAACTCGTCGATGGGAAAATCCTGACATTCGCCCCCGATTTCTTCCGTAATGGAGGTGAAATCGCCAAAAATTTACAGTTTTGGAGGATAAATGAAGATGATTCGCCCAAATTTATGGTAGATAGGTTAAAAATTTGGTATTTCACCCCTATTTATGGATTTTTGGGTAAATTTGTTTTAGTTCATCCCTGATTTGCAGGCCCTGGATTTTCAATGCATTGGGTATGGAGCAGCACAATATTTGGGTTTGCTTCAGGTGAAAACGGATGGCATGAGTCTGCTACATCGATTTCCTTCGAGAGTTTTCCTTACAGGGTCAGTGGATCAGTATTTCGCTCTAGATCCGTACGTTTATTTGGATTTGGAACTCCAACTCGCATTGGAACTGCCTCTTCCTCCCCTGGCACTGAGTCCACTTCTACAGGGTAAAATGATGCAACCACCTCTTTCTTTGAAGCCTCTACCCTTCTTTGTTATTGTCTGTGCCTTTGATGTTGCTTCGGACTCTATAATTGGATCTGCAACCTATGCCGGACAATAAAGATGAATTAAATCTAAAGGGGTGAAATTCAATAGCACTGGTGATGAATAAAATCCAACTGGGACCACCTCCGCTACCCCTTATTATGTTTTTGGTATGAAACTATAACCGCCGGTACTTAGACTTGTGAAAAAGCGGGTGTCTCTATCCTTGCTATGGGTGAAGCTAGGAGACTGGGTTCATTGATTATGACAAGCTGGAGGAGAAAGCCTTGGATTTCAGGCCTAAGCTTATTATCTGTGGAGGCAGTGCTTATCCCAGGGACTGGGATTATGCTAGGTTCCACGCTGTTCATCCATTCTTTGGCTCTTTTTTTTATACAGATCTGTCACATGTTCTATCTTTTTTTGATATTAAAAACACATGCTTATTAGCTTAAAGGGCACTAGTTCTGAGAGTGGATGATATTGGTCACACCAAGAAAAAAGATGGTCTCTTAATAGTTAATACAAATGCATACAGTTATGAATTGTTTGAAATTGTTTACTTCATTTTAACTCCATCCATGTTTTAAATATGTTGAGTCCTCTCTTCTGTCTGCAGCTATTGAGTTCATGCTATTTTCTATTTTAGGGTGATATTCACAGGCACGGTTGTTGTCATACTAGACATATCAGCCTTATCCTCACCTGATGACAGAGCATAATATTGTAGAGAAGGTCCTCAAAATCGAAGTGCAGCTAGTGGTTATGAAGGAGTGCATGGGCTTAAATCTATTGGTGTACGAGATCTCTTGTATCGTCTGGCATTTATTGCCAATTCTGTGCAGGTATTATAGGTCTCATTATCCCTTACTGTACTATATTAGTGATTCTGCATGTAAATCATAACTTTCTCTAGTGGATTGTTTCAAAGAGTTCTCAATGTTTTTTTATCATCATGTGTAGCTTCATGACAAGAAAAGAGGTGTTGATTTTAGAGGAGTAAAGAAGGATGGTGAGGAGGATGATGCACCCCATTTTACTGTAATATTTGTCCTCAATTTCTAATCTGATTTGTCAGCATCTGGGGGGAATCTTTGGTGAGCTAAAGCATCTGGTTACCCCTTTATTCCTGTAATTTATGAAGCTGTCTTTAGCGTGAAACAGTTGTAATCTAATCCTTAGATCCTATGGCCTTGACTTTGTTGCATTTGTTTGGATAGAAATTTTCAATAGCAGAAACCCCAATGACATATCTGGTTGGCTGCAAATGTAGGGCCTATGGCAGTTTTCATTTTCCCATGTTTACTTATTGCATCCCTACTACTGCTTGTTATTAATGCTTCTGATTGTCAGCGTTGTATGTATATAATTTCTATTTCTCCTTTCAACACATGTGGACCTCCTATGCTCATTTTGTATATCTATTGGCTATTTCCTTCAATTTCTAATAGTAGTTGGTGTCCCTGGTGATCTATTTCTTCTTTAGGCAATGCTGGTTTCTGTGGCTTCTATCGAAGATCATGGATGTTTTCATTTTAAAGAGCTTAGTCCTGCTTCAAAGCGTAATTTTGAGTACGATCAATCTGTAGAAAATTGTGCCATGAAAATGTTGAATTAATTAGTCTCATTTTTTTTCTTTCAGACAATGCATTTTCAGAAGTTATTCACAATAATGAAATCCAAGGAATCAAGTTGCCATTTCACCTTGTTGGGAGTTTTTTCCCCTCTTGAATGGAGTGGAGTTCAACCCTACTTCTTTTCTGTGCAGATTCTATACCTACATACCTTAAACAACGCCAATGATTTCCTCATTTTCTTTCATATCTATCTATCTATCTATATCACACAAAAAAATTCCAATCTCTCAAGCTACGAGCACTATTGTCTGCGACCTTATAAGTTATTCCAGTAGCATCCCTTTCACATTTTAGAAGGAGCATTTCTATTTCTACGTTGTCGCTTTCCTTTGGTTATTATAAGTTTGGCTATGAGAGTAGCAATAGTGTTTCAGTGAAGCAACAACCCTTTGTAAAATAACAAATTTGAGAGGAGATAAATATTTGCTTGTAAAGAAGCTAGCAATTAACATATATGTCAAGGAATTTTTTTAGTGCATCATGGTTAGGAGCAAAATTTTATTTGATAGGAAGCTTTTAAAATTATCCATCAGTTGTACATTGACTTCAGGAAAGGTGACACGTTTGTTGTCTTAAACAGTGCATCTATGTCCTGCTAATTGCCCTTATTGCTGTTTAAAGTAGTGATGGACCAATATAAACAATAGAAATCATGGTCTTTATTGCTTGAGTAAAAGAAAGGCAACTGTGAAGAAGAATTGTGAGTCAAAAACCCCTCTTCCTCTGGGCATTCTTGGTGACAGTATGGCCAGGTTAAGTATTTTTGTTTAAAGTGGTCACCAATCTTGTCATGAGGGTCATGGACCTTTTAGCCTCCTGGCATAAGCTTAAATAAATCCATGTCATCTTCATGTGTTAGTGCTGCAGTTAAATCCAATAGTGTGAAGACACCTATGGTGAGCGGGCAGGTTGGGAATAGCCCCTTTTTATGTTCCTTCAGCTTTACATTGGCCCCAAACTTAGCAGTTTTATATGCCACTTCCATAAGCACCAAACCATGGAGGAAAGAGGAGGAATATAGGAATCTGCTAGGTCATGACCACAGATGGCACAAGTGAAAAATTTAATAGTATATTAAATGTTGCTGGCATAGGAAAAGGACCACAATGACTATGTCCATTTAAAAACATGGAAGAAATAGGAGGAATATATGAATCTATTAGGTTATGATTCATTTCTCCACAGTGAAAATCTGGCATAAATCATTGTGTAGAAATGATTCATAATGAGGAATATGGTCATTGCTAGCATAGGATAAATGAGCATAATGACTATGCTACCTACCAGGATTTACTGTAGACATGACACTTATTGAAGTTGCTTAGAGATCAAGGGGCCAAATGATTTGGATCATAGATGGGAAACATTGATTATTAAAATAGGAATGTTTACTCCACAATCATTCATTAAATGCTAATGTTATAATTTTTTTATCAGTAAAAGGCATTGTATTATTGTGCCTAGAATTACATAAGCTTTCCCATTTAGCAGGAAATTATATACTAGACCACTATATACTTATCCACTAGTAGGATGACAAATCGAACCTTTATGCCATAGCTGTAGGCTGGGTGTGGCCAAAACTTTCTAGGAAAACAAGATACATGAGTTATAAGGATAGGTTAAAAAGTGATGACCACCATTTGATCACAAATTGAAATATGTTTCTATTGATTGGGGCCATGTAGTACATTGCAAAACTACTCTATACCTTTTGCATCAGATTTGTTGTACCATCATAAGGGGAATAATTGTCATGAATAATTTTAGCTAGATCATTT
>LPNX010018626.1:109946-125014 GCA_001517045.1 Pseudotsuga menziesii | reverse complement strand
AATAAAGATCAACAATTATAACAATCCAAGAATTACACAGGGTTCGTGGGATGTCAACCTGAGACCATGAGATGAACAGAGTTGTGTACAGCTATTGAAAAAATTGCATAAAGATTATCTACTCAGTCGGCTGTTACAGTTATTGATCTTAGGAAAATGCAATGCTGTAAATCACACACACTATTGCTGCGCACACAGAAAATATGATAAACGAAACATCACACAACCACAAATTAAAAGATCCTACCTTAACTCAACAATCTCTGCGGAAGGCGGGCCCAACCTTCACACAGAGACGCTGGATGAACAATGTACAGCTCCCTTAAACCAGCAGTAACTCTTTGTATTAAAAAGGAAGGATTATTACAGATTGCTCCTGCTGTTAATACACCAAATGAATTAACTATTTTCCAACCCCCCTGGGTCGAGACAGCCTTCTGCATTTATACATACAAGCGATAACATCCAATCCTATTACAAAGGGCAGCCATGAAGATCTCTGATCTTCAGGCGCCCTGAATAACACCGGTTGTTACAAGACGTGGCATGATACAATTATAGAAAGTGCGAGAATACTGTTGACTAGCCCAGAAGTGGCGATCTTCTCAGATCGCCATAATATTCGAGCAGCTACACTGGAGATCCCTCGATCATAGCACATTCTGTTATGGCTACTCTGACCGGCTCTTGTCTGGAATGTCACGTGCCTCAATCGATGATGGACAAGTTGAGGATCCCTTTTGTGTCATGACCATCCCTCGTCCCTAGACTTGTTCAGCGTTATCCCCCTGCATTCTGCTCATCTCACATTATCTTCATAGATCACACATATTAGCACAATTTCGAGAGATAAATAGCCTTAATTGTCACAAGAATAAGCATTAATAAGGTAAAACAATAATCAGTCTTACCTTGACAATTTAGGGAATAAAGTGAAGAAAGTCAGTCTGATTGGCATGCTAAGCAGTGTAAAACAAGGGAAGAAAGGTGATTAAAGGTGGTTAAAAAGGGACCAAATTTGGACTCAACAATAGGCAGCCCGAAGGTCTTGCCATTACAACACTGTGGGCCTGTCCCAACAGTAACCCAAAACCCTAACTAGTGATAGTCGGCCATATTTGTACTTGAGGTAGCCGCTTTCCGTCACACCACAGCTCTCTGCAGTCTTCCATGCTTCCCGGCACTGATCATGGGTACTGTGCACCGCTTCACTTTTCTGTCCTTCATCTTCAATGCTTCAGCCTCGTTGATCCTTCTCCTTTATGAGGGTCGCTGAGCCCTCCTGTCTTTCGCCGCTGTCTTTAATGCAGTGGGTGAGCTCTCTCTTCTCGGCCACTCAGGTACCGTTGCATTTCTTGACTTTTCTATCTTAAAAGTCATGGTTTCTGGCTCTGCTCTGCAGCTGGAAACGTGCTACAACGTCGTAGCTTTATCTTATCTTCTTTCCTCCAAAACTTATCTCTTCGCTAAACTAGCAGCTTCTTCTGTAGCTGCGGGACCCTGCTCCAACACAGATGTAATAAGGTAGTTACAAAATTCATATTTTTAGAAAATAAGCAGATAGGTCAGATCAAGGAGCTTTTTGATGTATAAATGCATGTTTTGCAATGTAATTGGTGTTGGAATCCAAAAGAGTGAGACTCATTTTGTACTGAGCAGTTTCAAGTTTAACAAAAAAAGATACAGATCCAAGCAAGAACTTTTTAAAGAAAATATTATCGTGTTGTTATTTTACAGTCTGTACTTCCTTTTCTCCTATGTATGTTGCTCTTGTTATCTTCTTCCACAATGTTATATTTTCATGCTTGAATTAGATTGTGTTGAATCAGAATTCATACTTATTGTTGTAATCTCACAGATCACATAAGGTTACCAATAATACATACAAAAACATAACCATAAATAAGAGACAAGAGACAAGAACAGATAGGGAAACAGATTATTAATGTAATGACTTCATACAAGGCACAGAACTGAACTGAGTTCTTGCTTGGCTCAACAGCCTAATATATACTAGTTACAAATAGTTACAAAAAATAACTACCTATCGGTTCGATGAACCGACACGACTGTTAGTTAAGTCGACTAATCTTTTAGTTTAGTCGGCCGACCGACTTAGTCGGCTGATCGACTAGTCGGCCCATCGATTTAGTCGGCTGACTAAGTCGGTCTTCATTCAAGTCAACTTATGTCGACTTGCTCCTTCTACATCTCCCCCATGAACAAAATGTTTCTTCATCCCGAAGAAACAGGGAGGTACAAAAAAAAAAACGAAGCCTTGTGAATGCAGTCAGACTTACTCGTGCTGGGGACTATGCAGCCGGATGGTCGGTCTCCTTTGGACACAGACTTTGATGATAGCTGGAGCTGTGATGGCCAGATGATGCTGAAAGTCGGTCCAATTCTGTAATGCCTTCTGGATATCAATCGTTAAGGTTGTAAGACTTGAAAGGATCGACATCTTTTCGGACATGGGCATTTCTGCTATGTTTTCCATGTTGGGACCCAACAATTGGTTTTTTTCTTCTGCAGCAGTGATGAGTCGTTTCATCTAAGGACAGAGGATGTCGACTCGCTCTAAATTGGGTAGGGCCTGTTGAACCCACTGATGTGCCTCCCATTCTAGCTTTTGTAGTTTGTTATTCTCCATCACAATTTGTTCTTCAATGGTCTGCCGCAGTTCTGCTTCTGTTGACTTTCGACCCTCCAATGCCTGAATGCCCTGCCTTGCCTGCCTGGTCTGCTGATAGACTTGCCCATAGTGATTAGGCCAGTCTCGTAATACTTCCTCCATGACCACTGATTCTTCCATATGATCCTGGAGAACTTTGTAAGCTTCCGAGAATGCAGTGTGTTGGGCCAGGAGCAGTCAAACAGTCTCCTCCTTTTGTCCTTCTTTAGTCTCTTGCAGTTGGGTCTGGACGGTTGATACCATTGCCTCAAAGAGATGATATGCTCTTTCAAGTGGTTGATCTGTGTCGACATAGATAGGGCCTGGTATCATGGTCTGGACTAGAGCTTTGCATCGGCCGAGAAACTCGACTTCTTCTGCATTTTTGGCAACCAGCTCTTTAGTTTTCCGATCTGTCCTTTTCTTGGACTCTTTGGCCACAGTTTTCAGGAGTTGGCTGACCTCTGTGTCGTCCAAGGAACTTGCATCCCTTAGGCTATTCCGGAGGCCAGATGGTCGATGTTGCTCTTTCTTTTTCTTTTGTTTGTCTGGCTGTTGTTCATGCTCCTGGGTACCTACAGTAGTGGAAGTTGGGTCTATGGTTGGTGGATTAGAGGTCGAGGGTTGTTTTGGTTGGTTAGGTGGTATAGAAGATGGCTGTGTTTCTTTTTGAGGAGGGGGTATGGGGGACGGGGGTGTTTCTATTTGAGGAGGTGGTATGACCACTTCTGGTTGTGAAGATAACGGTGGCTTTGGCTGTGAATCAGGGGGTGGAGGAAGTGGTGGAGATGATGATGGTGGAGGTGGAGAAGGGGTATGGACTGGGGTTGCGAGAGTGGCTTGAATATGTTCGAGACTACCATCGGAAGAGATCGCTGCTTCGGACGGTGACGTGGGTGGTTCGTTCTGTGTCTCGGGATTGACCTGCTTTGTGACAAACTGACTATGTCCTATGATGTCGTCCTCTTCATTGATCCTGGTAAATGTTGTCGTTTCCTAGGCATAAACCTGTTTGTTTATTTTGAGAGGAGCCGTTGTCTTTATTTTCTAAGCCGAATTAAACAGTGAAGGCAGTGTCGCAAAGAAATATTTACGCTCAGTGTCCTAGCTGACCCTGGCTCGGAGTGCCTCCAAGATTGCTCGTTCATATTCTTCACTGGGGCTGCCCAACTGTTCTGCGGGTGCGTGTTCTTTGACTACGGGCGTCGAAGATGGAGGTGGGGGGGTCGACACAAGGTCGACGACATTTTTAGGCGTCGTTTGTGTTTTGGATTTCTTGGGCCGACCCTCCGGAGCTCTTGCGTCGAGATACCGTTGAAACTGGGTTTCAACTGACACTTTATTTGCATGGGCATCTTCGACCATGACGACGGCCGCGACTGCTAGCTCCGCCTTGTCGTCGGTTGAGTCAGCAAGAATAAGCTTGCGCTTACCCTTGCCTTGTTGTAGTTTTTGGGCCTTAATATTTTTCCTGGCGATAGCTATCTCCTTAGCCAGCTTCTTAATGATGCAGCTGGATAAAGCATACTCAGGATCGGCTTCGTCGACTTCACTTGTGGGTATCTGAGCTGGGTCGACTGTGGCTGGAGCCGGTGCTAGAGCCGGTGGAGTTGTCTGTGGCACTGTTGGCTGTTGTTGTACTGTTGGTTGTTGTTGTTCTGTCAGCTGGGGGTCGACTACCTTGGCAGTCGGAGGTTTGACTGTGAGGTGTACTCGACTAGTGGGCACGGTCGGGGTATCCTCCAACACAAATGTGCTGATGTAGAGATTAAGCTCGTAGTCCTCCTCCTTCTCCTGGTCGGTAAGCGGATCAATGATGGAGAAGTCGACCTGTTTAGCAGCCTCTGGGACTGGTATCTTCATCTTTGCCTATCGGGTCAACTCTCGGAAAATATGGTCGACCGTGGGGTAGTAGTCGAGGTCCTGTGCTTTAGGGTCCTGACCTTGCATGTACCATACGGATGTATGGTCAAGTTATAACTGTATATGGGACTCAGCAGGGAGGTTTCGTTGGATGTTCTGGGGCACCCTCCACCTCGTCGTGCAGAATTTCAACTACTGAAACCAAGTGTCCAAGAAGACTTTCCCCTGTGCCAGCTCATGCAGGGTTCCTTTTTGTGAGAAAGGTGTAAACCTGTGCATTTCAAATCTTGTCAGCTCCCGGAAGACTGGACTTCCTTCCGGACAGATGTGGTACATAACAATCCAGATAATAAGGGATGGAAACTTGATTATACCTCCGACCTCTTTGTAGCACTCGCAGATGGTTTTGACCATGTCGGCGACATAGTCTCCCCATCGGTAGATCCTGCCATCGGTGGCGATCGTGTCGATAGCCTCCAGCATTTCTAGTTTAAGGTTGCTGCTTCGACCAGCCAATGTGAGGGTGACTGCTATGATTTTAGCCACAATTTGTGGCGTCCTTGTCACAATCTGGCCGATCATCAATCCCTTCGAGTTTTTCCTAGTGGGTGTGCCCGTAAGTTCCTGGACCAACCCTTCTTTGATGCCGATAGGTACCGGACTACCTTGGTTCGACAGACCTGTAAGCTTGGAGATAACATCCCCGGTGATGTCAATCGGCTGGTCGAAATAAAATCAGCCGTTGTGGTAATGACTGATGATGAATTTAACTGCTGCCTCTTACGTCCCACCGAAGCTTGCCATCAGTGGTGCGTTAGGGTATTGGAAAATGGTGCTCTTCCGGATTTTTCAGCGGCCTGGGTCATTTTATTGTCGACATAGGCCCATTCTTGGATCTCTGTCCATAGTTTCTGGAATGGACCCTCCTAGACTTTGGCATTTTTGATATGCTTCAGGCGTTGGACCAAGGGTGTATCCTCAGCCTGTAGCTCTTTTGCCTTGGCCGTGGCTCGGGTGAGTTTAGGTGCCATGATGTCGGACTGGTCGATTTTTTAACAGGGTTCTTGTGCATTTGTCGACTGAGATTGCAGGTGCTCTGATGGAAATGGGTGTGGTGAATGAACCTTTGACGGTCCATTATTTCTAGGTGTGGATGGAGTTGAGTGTCGAAATGGGTGTATTAATGGTGGACTTGACAGTCCAACTGCAATACTCGAGTGCGACTTAATGGAGGATTCGTTTCGGCGCTCGAGGCCATCAATGCGTGATGGGACTTCTGAGGTCGATGGTCGGTGTTGGGGGTGAAAACGGTTGGCCTGACTAGTCGATGAAGATGGTCGATGGTGGTGATGTCGGTGGTCGAGGTAGTGAGTTGCTTTCATGGCTTTTTTTCAGATGTATTATTTTGTTTTGGAATTTTTCTATCTTTTTATGGGTTTTGATTGACGGTTAAGGTCGTTATTTGATTTTTTTTTTTTATAGGTTCTGTAACGTTTGAGTCGGGCTCCATTAATGAGCTTCCGGAATACTAGGCCCTGTAACGTTTTCAGTCAGACTGAACCGTTGGGATGTATTTCTTCGACAACATAAGATCCCATCCATTCTGTGTGTAATTTCTTGGGTTTTCCCTTGACTCGACTGTTATAAAGTAAAGTAAGGTCATCGACTGAGAGGTTTTTGTTTTTGATATTACGGTCATGCCAAGCTTTCTGTTGTTGTTTGTGAATTTCCTGATGCTGAATATCCACGATTCTATGTTCTTCTAGCTTACTGAGTTGAAATAGTCGGTCCTTTCTTGCTTGTTCGACATCGACATGTAGTATCTGTGCAATAATAGGTGTGTGCTGTTGGAAATGTAGGGGGGCGACTGCTTCCTGCCCGTAGACTAGTCGAAATGGGGTTTGGTCGGTCAACCATTTATATGCTGTCCTATATGCCCAGAGAACCGCAGGGATTTTCTCATCCCAGTTGTCTTTGTCAGTGCTGCATATTTTGGTTAGCCCTTTGGTTAGTGTTTTGTTAAAATCTTCAATCGCGCCGTTCGACTGAGGATGATATGCAGTGCTTCACCGGTGGTCGATGTGAAACTGGTCGATCAAATTTTTAATGGTTTTGTTGATAAAGTGTGATCCTTGGTTGCTAATCAATGTGAGTGGGCATCCAAATCGGGTGATAATGTTTTCGTAGATAAACTTAGCAGATACTTCACTTGAACATGTATCGACGGGTTCAGCTTCTGCCCATTTAGTGACATATTCCACTGCTGTGATAATATATCTGGCACCTGATCATTTGGCTGGGATAGGGAAAGGTCCTATGAAGTCTATAGCCCATAGTTCAAATGTGAGACTAGGGTTTACAGATATCAAGGGAATTTCTGTGCTCGGCAGAGGTCGACCAAGTCATTGACATCTATCACATCGAATAACAAAGTTTTTGCAATCCTTGTGGATGGTCGGCCACCATAAGCCCGACTGTTGGATTTTTCTTGCAGTTGTGTCCACTTGAAAATGTCCTCCAGCAGGTCCATAGTGTGCTTCATGCATGATTTGTTCTCTCTCATGGTCGAGTACACAACGTCTTAGAATGTCGTCTAACCCCATTTTATACAAAAATCCATTGATGAGGCTGTAGGGTGCAGCCTTCATAGCTAAGATTTGTTTCTTCTTGGTGTTCAGACCTTCGGGTGCCTGACCTGTCTCTAAGAACTGAGCTATTTCTTCTAGTTCTTCAGGGACTGCTTCTATGTGAAATAGATGTGCATCTGGAAAATTGTCGTCGATTCCGGTCGGTTCCTCCCCTGTATCGATACGTGATAGGTGGTCGGGTCCGACATTGAGCTTTCCTGGTCAGACTACTACTTCAAACTCAAATTCTTGAAAAAGAAGTAACCATCGACAGATTCGTCCATGATGAAGGGGTTTATTAACAAGGTACTTCAAAGCTTGATGGTCGGTATAAAATATAAAAGGGTTGGCTAATAGGTAATGCCGATACTTCTGGAGAGCAAAGACCATACCTAGGGCTTCTCGTTCAGTGGTCGAGTAGTTTCTTTCAGCTTTATTTAGTTTTTGACTGCTGTATACGATAGGGTAATCCATCCCATCATTCCCTGGTTGAGTAAGGATGGCTCCTATTGCAATGCCTGATGCATCAAGATGCACATGAAATTTAGTCGACCAGTTTGGAAATTTAAGTATGGGCGCTTCAACCAGTTTTCTTTTCAATTTGTCGAAGGATATTTGGCATTCCTCTATCCATATAAACTCCTAATCGTCTTTTAGCAGTTCCTCCAGAGGGTAAGTCATATCTGAATAATGTCTGATGAATTTCTTGTAGTATCCTGTATGGCCCAATAACACCCGGACCTGTTTAGGGTTTATTGGGGGTTTTAGGTCGAGGATAATTTTTATTTTGGCAAAGTCGACCTTTATACCGTCTTTGCAGACAATATGCCCTAAGAGTATGCCAATAGGTGTCATAAAAGTACATTTCGTAATATTTAAGGAGAGTTGTATCTGTCGACATCTCTCCAGCATAAGTCAGAGCCATGTGTAGTGATCCTTTAGGGTGGAATATATGGTCCAGTCGTTGAAGTATACTGCCATGGTCTTATAGATATACTCTTGGAATGTTTTAACAACAATTCATGAGAATACTGCAGGTGCATTCTTCAACCCAAGAGGCATAACTCTGTATGCAAAGGACCCAAATTCACATACAAATGTTGTTTTCTTTTGATCCTCTTTTGCTATGGGTACCTGATTATATCCAGAAAATCCATCTGTAAATGAATAACATTCATGGCCTGCAACTTCATTCAGGATTTCATCAGCATAAGGGGTGGGGAATGGATCTGTGAGTGCGACTTTGTTGAGCTCCCTAAAGTCGACACAAATTCTTAACCTGGTTGGGTCATGTTTCTTGGGTTGGACAACCATGGGACTTGCCCATTCTAACTGGTTGATGGGGTAAATGATCCCTGCTACTAACATGTTTTCTATTTCCTTCTTAACTATCTCTTTATACTTATGAGCTAGTTTGTAAGGTCGTTTCTTGATAGGTCGAACATCAGGTTTAGTATCTATTTTCATTTCTCCCATTTCTTGTACTAACCCTTTTAAGTCTTTGTAGTCCCTTGCAAAGACATCTTGGAATTCTTTTAGTAGGTTTATGATTTCGGTGGTTTGGTGTTCGTTCCAGTAGTCTCCAATCTTAGCTATTTTTGGACAGTCGTCGTTTGAAATGTCGACCTCCTTAGTTTTTACTTTGGCGTCCAACCATTCTGGTGCTTTAGCTTCATTGATCAACCAACTTCCTTCTTTAAACTGTGAGAATGTAGCCGAAAAGTCAGCTGCAATTATTCTGTCTAGGTCTGGTTTGTCGGTGGTCTCGACTTTCAGGATTGAGTAGATTGGTTTGGTTGTTTCAATGTGGTCAGTCTTCCATCTAAAGCTCTTACCTTCTGTGTGTTCGTTTTCCAAGTGTAATCGTGTCGACTGTGATTTTGATTCAGCTTGGATCTTGTTACAGTCTTGGATTTGTCGATGGTCTTGGATGAATTGTTTATCTGTTGGTTGAAGAAACTTTTGATTTGGTGTGCTATCTCAGCCAACGTTTAGTTTTTGAGGTATGAACTGGAAGTCCTTAATAAAATTTGCTTTAAGTTCAGGCCAAAAGAAGGTTTCTCCTCTAGCCTCCTCCATTTTATACCATTTAGTAGGCAAGTCGGCTAGGGTTGAAGGGAACAAATGTGGCCAGGCTCGTTCATCTTTGTGTCCAAGCCGTATCCACTCCTTTTCACAAAGCTTGATGTGTTCTTCTGGGTTTTTTCCTTGGACAAAGATAGGGAGTTGAGCTTCTTGAGTTAACTTTTTCCCACCAAATCGTTCGACAAAGAAAGTTAAAGCAGTTGTCCAGGTCTGCAATTTTGTCTGATGGGTGTTCCACCATCTAGCTGCTTGACCTGTAAACGTTTCCACTAAGCTTTGAAGTCTGCCATGTTCTCCAATATTTTTAGATACTTGTTCAAGATGCATTATTGGGGATTCTCTTTCCTTATACCTGGGCAGTTGGGTATTATGTAAATTGGTCGGTTGTAGTGTAGGTCATTCCCTGATTTTGTTTTCAAAGACTTGGGGATAATCGATACAGTGAAGCACTGTCAGGTGGGGTTTTTCTGTACCTTTTGTATAGTCCAGCACCCTCTTGCTTGTGTTTCATAATTTTCCATCTCCCAGTCATATAATTCAGCATCTGAATTGTAACCAATTGAGTCTTGGTTACCTAAATGAAGCTCCCCATAAATGTTTGGCTCGGTATAGTCCGTATTATTATGAATCTGGTAAAGCTATCGGACATTGACTTCTTCATCAATCGGTTCGGTCCAAGGTGCTCCTTGAGAAGGATTAATGGGTACAATGACTTTTTGACCATTTCCTTTTAACTTAATTCGCTCTTTGTCTAGGGATATGGAGGCTTTCATCTTTCATCCCCAAGGTCGACCAACTAGTGCTGGGAAGGAGCTAGATCCTTCTTTTGGGTCGATGATTTCAAAATCAACCTTAGTTGAGATTCCTTTCATGGTCGTGTCGACATCTTTCCAAACCCCAATGGGTTCAATGAGGCCTTGGTCGACGAGTTTTAGGTAAATGCATGACTCATAGAGTCGAGGTCGGCCCATCTTATCCCATGTATCTCTGGTCATGATATTTACTTGAGACCCGAAATCGAGCACCACTTGTCGGATGTGATAACCTTCAATTTCCAGGTCGACAAGTGGGTCGACATCGTTTTTGTCTTTTTGATTGAGGCTACAAATGTTCTTAGTTTGTTTTCCATAGTTAGTGATTTTTATTTCGTGTAATAAATAAATAAATTGGGCTACGAATTTGTCGGTTTGGATGAGATGAGTTAACTGCTGTGCCGTGCTAAGTCGACTGGTAATAATATCTTCTTGCTGGGTGATGTCTTGAAATATGTGTGTGGCTTCTTGATAAGTTTGTTTTTCCTTTAGGGGATCTACATAACCATTTGTGTTTTTAATTTTACTAATTTGTGGGTTATCATGTCCTGTTTTTGTGCCTTGGCGAGTGACAATATGCAGATTTTTAGTGGTTAATATATCATGCTTTTGTACACAAGACAAGACATTAACATTCTTCTTATTATTGATTTTTTCTAACATGGTAGGACAATCCTCCAGAGAGTGATCGCCTACCCCACAATGGGTACAGAATTTAAGGTCAGTTCTGTCCTTATAAGGCAGTCTGCACATCTGTGTCCTTCTTTATAGCAGATGAAGCACTGGCTAGATCGACGTGGTCAGATGTCACGATTCCTGACGAATCGGCCTCTTCCTCCAAACCCTTGTCGTTGATTGTCGTACCGACGCTCATATAGTCGGCCTTCGTATCATTGCCCATTCTGATCATTAGTATTATTTTGCTCATTGCTCTGCGCCACTGCATTCGTCTGGTAGACCGCCTAATAGTTCGGTCTGTTTTTCAGGTTTAGTTGACAGTCGGCCGTATTGTGACTTTTTGTCTCACAGATGGCGCACCAGGAAGCTTTTGCATTCTTCATGTTAAATGCACATTCCTTCGTAGAATGATCCCCGGTATCCTGGAAAATATCACAAAAGACTTTAGTTTGCACAAATCGGATGTCTTGTCGGCTGTATTCATGTCGACAATTATCTTTTGTGTGTCCAGCCGTCGAACATTTAGTACACCAGATTTCTTGATTTTTGAGGGACAGTTCTTTTAGGGATTTCTAGACATTTTCCAGCTGTTCTTCTATCCTGTGGTCCATCGGATAGGCAGGTATATCTTCATCCATTTCCACCTGTAGAGCTTTGGTCAGCGCATCTTCAAATGTCTTGAAGTTTTCCAGACTGATGTGTCTGTGGATTTTTTGTGATAAGCCTGCAAGGAACCATTGAATTAGTAATTGCTCATCAATAACATAATCTAATTGACTCAACAGGTCCTTCCAGTGTTTATCGTAATCGCAGACAGTCTCCCCTGGCTTTTGCTATGTTGTCTTGAGCTTCTTGGCGGCCAGGTGCTTGGCATCTGGGGTCTTGAAAAAGGATAAGAACTGTGATTTAATTTTAGCTTTCATTGCTCTGGGTTGCCTTTCTAAAAAGGTCATGTACCAGGTCAGAGCCCTTTTTTGTAAGGCTCCTGCGAACTGAGCCATCTTTCGGTCTTCATCCTTCACCTGGTTTGCGTCCCAGATGGACTCGCAGACGAACCAATGTCATCTGGGGTCTTCATCCCCCTCGTACAGAGGAATGTGGGTAGTTCAGTGACCCATGTCTGAGTCGCTGTCACTGCTATTCGACGGCGGCGGAGGTGGGGGTGTGGGTGGTGGTGAAAGAGGTGGGGTCATTGATATAGTCGAGCCTGAGGAGTTTTGGTCGACGGAACTTGTGCCTCCATCGGTGGTCGATTTTGTGTCGTACAGTGGATTGTTGTGGATTTGTATTGTCGATGGTCCACTGGAACTTTGCGTACTCAGGTCTGACTCTTGGATTTCTTCTAAAGATGTATGTGGCAGGGGGGGTGCTCCTTCATGTGTCGGTAAGAGCAAGTGGATACTTCGAAAGGATGGTGCCGTTTGAAAGGTCACCCAATTCCCTTCTAGCGGTCGGCGTATAACAAGATGTCATCCCGGGAATGGTTACCTAGTCGGCTCTAGATAGTAATGTCACCAGCTCGCAGTCGGAGGTCGTCTTCAATAATAGTCTGTATTGTGGTACGCGGATTTACTGGGGAAAGGGTTACTCCTTGGTCGAGGATAGTTATTTGGAGAGCTTTAGGCTGCTCTATCCACACTTCTTCTTCATTAGGGGCCGCCTCCTCTTCTACGCCCTCTCCGTGTCGGTCATGACCTGACTCTGGTGGAATCTCCTCACGGTCGGTCTCCCTAGGGTTTTGTCTTTGATGTAGCTCTGCTGCTCTTTCTCGTCTGGCTTCCCTTCACTGCTGTCTTTCATCCCTTTCGATTTTCTTAATGTCCGACATACTTTCCTACAATACTATACCTTCGATTTCCCTTCGGTCGACTTTTCATTACTGGTGACAGCTATCCTCTTTAGGTCGACTAGGATACACTATACTCTACCTTCGACACATGACCATCTACCCCCCCATGGCCTACCCGATGCTTTTATAAAGCCCGGATAGTTCAAATCACTTGCTCAGGAAGTATTCCCACTCCCTTTCTGCAATAAATTTCTCCCACTTCCTCTGTTTTTTCGCCCAGTTGGTGTTTGGTGGCTGTTTGCACAGGGGTGGTCTAGGTTCGATGATGTGGCCTGCTCCATTCTCTATCAAGAATTTGAACAGCAAGGTCAGCAGGGAGCACAAGAATTGTTCGGTGAAATCTATGTAGAATCTTTCTTTGACATTTTCCACTGACATCCTGTCTTCGACCGCTTGCTCCTCACAGAAGTCGTCGGTGATTTACTCAAAGCACTCCAACAGATTTGTACGTCCCCCTCGAAACAGTTTATCTAGCAACTGTTGTTCTTTAGTCACGTCCGGTGTTCTCATCCAGAAGCTGCTTCAACAGTTGTGGTACAGACCCGACAAATTTTTCATGTGTCTTTGTGAAAAATCTGGCTCTAGCTTCAGTGACTGTTAATCTGTTTCGTCGGGCGTAATTTTGCAAGTAGTTCACAACTTTACGGTTCCACCAGTCCTTGATCTCCTTCTCTGATATCATATGTGAGCGTATATCTTAGACATGTACTACCGGCAACGGAACCAATGTTGTAATCTTACAGATCACATAAGGTTACCAATAATACATACCAAAACATAACCATAAATAAGAGACAAGAGACAAGAACAGATAGGGAAACAGATTATATTAGTGTAATGAGTTCATACAAGGCACAGAACTGAACTGAGTTCTTGCTTGGCTCAACAGCCTAATATATACCAGTTACAAACAGTTACAAAAAATAACTACCTGTCGGTTCGGTGAACCGACACGACTGTTAGTTAAGTCGACTAATCTTTTAGTTTAGTCGGCCGACCGACTTAGTTGGCTAATCGATTAGTCGGCCCATCGATTTAGTCGGCTGACTAAGTCGGTCTTCGTTCAAGTCGACTTATGTCGACTTGCTCCTTCTACACTTATATGCTCTATTTCCTAGGATTGTTATAGCGGATTTCACCACACTAGGTGAATCACACATTGTATGGCCTTCCCCTATCCCGCTGCAGAATCATTATTCCCTATGGACCATTTATTGTCTTTTGATGTATCATTGAACATCCCTAAAAACATTAGAAAAATGATATACGCGTCCTTTTCCCTGATAACCACGTACATACGTGGATATTCCCTCTATAGTCGTGTACATCGGGATGTGTGCATAATCCAAAACTGTTGGACCGTTCCTTGTCTTGAATCCGACTCATATGAATCCTGGCCTTCCATATGCCTTGAGATCGCACGGATTCAACCTTTCAGTATCACTTTCGAAAGCTATATAAGGAACCATTGAGACATTGAAAGCATAGGAGAGAATTGAGAGTACTGAAACTATAGTCCATTGTTGCCAGAACTATACTTGAGTCTGCATCCCTTTGTCCCTTTGGAGCACTGTTGTGTTCTTCCCAAGATTGCCTTTGTTAGTGATCTTGCTATCGGAGTGATGGAGGATTGAGGTGGTGGAGGCCCAAGTGGGGGATTCAGTTTCTCCGGTTCGCAGATGTGCCGTCAGAGGTTGTCACTTGTAATCTCTGATTCATATTAATAGAAATATCTTTTCCTATCTAGTAATGTGTATTTGAATGAATGTTGCATCCATTGGAATATGTCAAATGCTTATACATTATTGATTATATATTCTAGAATAGATCCAACACCATGAAATATAGTATGCTTGTATTGTTTACTTGTTGTTGAGGACGTGCTATAACAATTCAAGCTGAAGATTGGAAAGCTCAACGGGGATCTACTTCAACCGTCCGGAACAAGGTACGAGGTTTGATCCTTTAGTGTTAGATGTTTTTATTTCTATTGCATATTGGGAAAGATTGATTTCTGGAGTCTAGCTGTCTGTTGTGGTACCCCAATCCATAGGAATTTCTCTCGGTAACAGAATTGGCGACTCCGCTGGGGAGTTCCTAGTAATTGTCCTTTGGGGGTTGATCTTTTGGCATTCAATGTATTTGAAGTGCTCTCTCTCTCTTGTTTTTGTGTTGGGTATGGGGGAATGTATGCCTGGTAGAGCCTGATTGGTGTGAATTTAGTCTCAGCCTGTTTGTTTGCCTGGAATTTTTGCATCTTTTTCTTCCTGTACGCAGGTTTGTCACTTACAGTCGCGTATACACGTGGTTTCCTCTGGAATTTCTGCGTATACACGCGGGTTCACTGCGCACAGTCGCGTATACCCTGGTTTTTTACCGTTTTGTGGAAGATTGTGGATTGCTGGGTGAATGCTGTTAGTTGCTGAGTCTCCTTTGGCACTGCCTGAGTCTGTTAAGGCCTCTATTTTCGACCAGAAACATTT
>LPNX010018626.1:99397-109872 GCA_001517045.1 Pseudotsuga menziesii | reverse complement strand
CTGTCCAGGGAGTGTGTGAAATCCTTTATATAACCAGCGTTCTCAAGAAGCTCCTCTCAAAAGGGAGTCAAGCACTAGGCAGTGTGAGCGGTTGTTGATTGGGATAACCCCTGGTTGGTAACTATGTAGCACCGGCGATATAGCCAGGATTGTATTCGTATCTGGGGGCTCTTTCGGGAGTTTTGGGCTTTGCTACCCTGCCCATACGGTCAATCCCGCCTGCGACTGTCTACCTGAGCGTTGATTATATCGAGGTGACCTTAGTGACCTTACCTAGGATATCGAGGGGGTACATGTAGAGGTTATTCTGCATGTGTCCCAGCCAGGTTGGGGTCGGACAGCACAGTCGCTATACGCGTTGAAGCTGAGGGCCACAATAATTGGTTTCGAACCTCCGCTTGTGGTGAGAAGGGCCTCTCAAGCCTCTCCTAGGTGAGACATACCGGCCACATTCGGGAGCTCACTTATCCAGCCCTTGTTTGCTTGCTTTTGGCTTTAGATTTGATAATGATTGCTCTGTGCACGCTAGTTGGCCTAGAGTTGACGTAAATAGAGAGTCTTTGCTTTTTTGTTGAGTCATTGTGGAGTCGGGTGCGGTTCCGCGCCGTTCTCGTTGGTTAGCAGGACTTCCGCCTTCCACTTCTCCTCCTCCTTTGGGAGAGGGGCCTAGTCGGTCTAGGTGGACTGTGTCACACATTGATTCACACACCATGGAGGATCATTCAGAGATTATTCCTGACCCACCTCCTCCTATTCGTATTGACGATGGGGAACTTACTCCTACACATTATCCCTCACCTGACCTAGCTGAGATCGGTCCCGTTATTTCCTAGATAGGATCTTTACATGATAGACCTACTTGTACTAGGCCAGATTCCCCATTGACCCGATACCGGTATGGAATGCCAGAAGATGCTGAGACTCACTTTGACCCTCCTAGCACCAACTATGGTGGTTATGTTACCACTGGTTTTCCTATGCACGATTTGACATTTCATGTTGAATCTGACTTTGATCCTAACACTATACCTGGGGGCATTCCCATGCCTTACCTTGCGGAGAGGTTTGGGAGTACTAGTCACATTGCACCTTCCATCCCAGCGGTGGAAGCTACATCTTATGTACCTTCTAGGTCTAGAGTTAGTGATCCCATAGCAATACCAAGTTCTAGGCGAGTGACGATAGGCACTAGTACATATCTTCTTATAGAGATTCCTTCGTCCTTGCTTCCAAGTTCTTCAAATGCGAATCCTCCACCTTACTCTCGTGGTCCTTCGAGTCATCATGTAGCTACGAGTCAGATCCGTACTGCGATTACTAGACCAGTTGTGTCTCAAGCTTACATACCACTCGTTGTTTCGGGAGGTTATGTTCATGTTTCTAGAGGTCAAGTTGCTACTTCTTCGACATATATCCCTACTTTGGGTATGTATATTCCTACTTCCGGAATGTATATTCCTACCTATGGAGTGTCTCATGGGCCATCGCAGCTGATGACCTATGGACCCTACTATGGGGCGCAGTATGGAAAGGTCTCTCAACCTTATGGAGACGGGTATTCACAACCTGCTTACTCTCCCAACTATGGCTTTGTAGCTCCTACTAGTCAAGGTCCACCTCATTATGCGACTTCCACGCCACCCTATACGGGTCATACAGGAGGAGGTCACTATGGCCAAGTTCATGGTGGTAATCAATCCTATGTGAACCAGGGAGCCGTCCCTAAACCTCATCATGCTAAGCTCCCTTTCCTCACGGCACTCAATTTACCTGACTTATCGAGACTTATGAACGATCCTGTGGCTCATGACCCGGCTTGGCCGGCTGTCCCTACCAAGCTTCCTTCGGACATACCTAAGTTCGAAGGCAAACCAGGAGAGGATCCGAGTGAACACGTTACGATATTCCACCTATGGTGCTCTTCCAATTCATTGCATCAAGACTCAGTCCGCTTGAGACTATTTGAATGCACCCTTACAAGGCCTGCGGTGAAATGGTACATAGAGTTACCTATAGGTGCCTTTACTTTGTTCGACGACCTTGCGATGACTTTCCTTAATCACTTCCAGCTACCAGTACGATATGATGTCGGTACTGAACTCTTGTCGACATTTCGGCAAGATAAAGCCACCCATATTTCTGATCATATTCAGGAGTGGCGTAGACAGAAGAGATTAATAAAATCCTTTATACCGCCGGAATTCCTCCTTGAGTGGTTCCTCAAATCGTTATTACCATATATCGCGAAGGATGTCTCCACATCCGGAGTGCAAAATGAGGAACAGGCCATCTTTAGGGCATAGGAACTAGACTTGATCTATGCTCGGTCTGGTTTGTTATATGAGATTATACCTAATGCCCCTCATTCTAGTTTCGATCCCAAGGTCAAACCTGGACCACATGCCGATGGCATTGTGGGTAGTGCAAGTAAGAAACCTGCAGGTTCGGTTGTGAAACAATTTTCTCAATTGTCAATCAACCAATCTACCTCGGGACAAGCTACGGCTTCGTCTCAGCCCACCCAAATGGAGAATGTACTTGCTGTGCAATCGTCTGACCAGAAAGGTAACCAACAACCTGGATGGAATAGAAAAAAGGGTAAAAATAATAATAAGAAGGGTGGGAATAAAAATGAGAATGCCAACAATAATGACAAGAACAATAAAAATGCTGGGGGGTACAAGCAGAATAAGCGTAAGGTTAAGTTTCCTTGCAAGCTTTGTAAGGACGATCACCTCACTTACTTGTGCCCTAGGATGGATGAAGCTTCGAAGTTCATAGCACAGGGCCCAGCTGTGTTAACGAACCCTTTACTGCATAACCAAAATATGAACTCGAAGTCCCATGATCAATCTAGTGATGAAGATCCACCTAAAACTAGTGGTCGTGGGTGCATTAATATGGTCCGTGCCGCGAAATTTGTGACGTGTGCGAAAGATTATTCTTCGTCACAACCCAACCTAGGAAAAGAACCTGATCCACCAGGAACCCCTTTGCGTATTGAGAAACCTGCGGACAAACCTGAAGCTGCACCTCGCATTCCTAGGGGGTACTTAAGCGTTCGGGGCATAATCCAAATGCCCGAGCCGCCCAGAACTATTCAGTTATCGAGGACTTGGGTCATACTCCTTGTGCGATGTCTGCATTGGAGGTGCTTCAGAGTTGTCCGTCACAAAGGAAGGCTTTGCTTTCCGCTCTTGGTGTGAATGGTGATGATTCTTCCTCAGTGATCAAGTTTGAAACCGCAGGACATCAGTCTCGCTTGCCCTACTATGTGTCCCTTTTGGTGCATGTAGAATGTCTTAATATGATCGTCAAGCGTACTGTGATTGACGAGGGCACTGCTGCTTCTATGATGTCTTTGTATTGTTGGAAGGGTCTTGGTTCTCCTGAGTTGTCAAAGTCTATGACCATGTTAACTGCTTTTGATGGGAGATCATTTAGGCCGCACGGTATCCTTCCTTCTCTTAAATTCCGTTTGGGGGGGAAGATCGTTGCGATAGAGGTCGAGATGGTTGATGTGCCCCTTGACTACAATCTCTTACTAGGAAGGAATTGGATGTATAGTATGCAAGCCGTTGCGTCTTCCGTATTTCGCGTTGTATGATTTCCTCATAATGGGAAGATTGTGACAATTGATCAGATGTCATTCAAGAATCCGCCTGTTAGTGCATCTTCGGAAGCTTTGGTTCCGAAAGTTGAACATTCCAAGCCGGCAACTGGGAGTGTCAGTGTAGGTATGTATCCTTCCCTCATGGGAACTTTTAGTTGTCCTGCACCTGTCCTCATGATAGGAGCTAGTTTCAATGGTGCATCCATGTCTACGAGATCAGTGCCTTTTCGCACAAGTCATATGGGAGATCCTTGGATTCTTCCTTTACCAAGTCCTTTGAGTGATGCCATTGAGACGAGTGTGCCGTTACCTGCAGCCATGATTTCTTACCAAGCTAATCTTCAATCTGCTGCAGTGCCTTGTTCTTCTTCTTCACGGACAGAGGAAGAAGACCCCTATGTGCTGCCTGCATGGGCAGTACAGTCTTCTCATGCCCACGATTGCCTTGATACAGTTTTCCCTTCAGATGAAGCGATCATCGAGGCTATGTCAGGAGTTGAGCCACCATGGGAGGAACTCCATCATAGATCATATTTTCTTCCAGAGCTTGACTTGTTGGAGCATGAGGATTACAAGGAGATTCTTAGACAGAAAGCTGGTAGGCCCATGATTCCATTAAGCTCTCCTGGTAAGATTGCTGATGGAAACATGGCAAACATATCATCAACTATGCCTATCAACATTTCTCGCAACCCTGGTACGGTTGAGAATGTGTACATTGGGGCGGATTGTTCCCAAGATGAGATTCGTGAGTATACCGAGCTGTTTAAGGAATTCCGCGATGTTTTTGCTTGGTATTACGATGAGATGCCAGGGATTGACCCTCGGATTTTCAAACACGAAATTAAAACTTACCCCAACGCGAAGCCTGTTCGACAGCGTTTACGTGCGGTAAATCCTAGGAAAGCACCCGCCATAAAGGCAGAGATAGAGAAACTATTGAAAGCTGGTTTCATCTATCCCGTTCCCTTGACAGAGTGGGTTTCAAATCCCGTTCCGATAGATAAGAAGCAAGGAGTGATCCGTATATGCACTAATTTCTGTGATTTAAATCGTGCATGTCCTAAGGATAACTTCCCCACACAGTTTATAGATAAGATTTTGGATGAGTGTGCGGGTAGCGAGGTGTTCTCCTTTATTGACGATTTTTCCAGATATAATCAGATTCAAATTAAACCTGAGGACCAACATAAGACCGCATTTATTTGTCCTTGGGGAACATTTGCGTATCGGAAAATGCCTTTCGGCCTTAAAAACGCCGGAGCTACTTTTCAGCGGGCGATGACCTTGATTTTCCATGATCTCAAGTCCATTATCGAAGTATTTTGGGATGACCTTGCTGCTCATTCTCGTATGAGGATGCGTCATTCTTATCACTTGAGATTGGTGTTCGAAAGATGCCGGCACTATGCTGTTAGATTAAACCCTCATAAGTGCATCTTTTGTGTGAAATCAGGTCGTTTATTAGGATTTATCGTCTCGAAAGAGGGTATAAGAGTCGACCCCTTGAAAGTGGAGGCAATACTTCAGTTGTCTCCCCCGTGAAATATTCGTCATCTTCAGTGTTTGCAAGGCATGGAAAACTTCCTACGAAGATTTGTTGTCAATTTCGCCAATTTGACTAGAGGTTTCATGCGTCTCCTAAAGAAGGATACTCCCTTTGAATGGGATGAGCGAGCCCAGGAGTCCTTCGATGCCCTTAAGAGAGCCCTAGCATTGGCCCCGGTGATTAGTCCTCCAAGAGGATGAGGAGCTCCAAGAGCATGTCATATACTATCTGAGCCGAAACCTTATTGAAGCAGAGATTCGGTATTCTCATGTAGAGAAGCTTGCCTTGGCCATTGTACATGCGGTGCAGCGTTTGAGACATTATATTCTCCTTTGCCAAACTTTGGTGGTTTCCCATGTCAATCCATTTCAGTTCATCCTCACACGTAGGATGATTGGGGGAAAATATAATAAATGGATTGTCATTCTGCAAGAGTTTGATCTCGAGTTTGTTTCGGCAAAATCGAAGAAATCGTTAATATTTGCAGAGCTCATATCAAATTTTCCGAGCGAGGCTGAGGAGTCGGTATGTGAAGATACGTTCGTTGATGAACACATTTTCTTGATCTCAACGGCTGACCCATGGTACGGTGATATCATAGTATATTTGCAAACGCAGAGGACCCCTACTCACCTCTCGCGAGATGAGCGATGTCGATTACGTCACGTTTCCAAGAACTACCTCATAGTGGACAATACTTTGTACCGCCGTGGAGTAGATTCCCTTTTATGACATTGTTTAACTCACGATGAGGCTGAGGTAGTGCTTAATGATTTCCACGGAGGGGCGTGTGGTGGTCATTTATCTGGGCTTGCTACAGCCCAAAATATTTCGAGAGCAGGATATTTCTAGCCGTCGATCTTCAAGGATTGTATTGAAGCAGTCAAGAGGTGCCACCCTTGCCAGGAGCTTGCACGTAACATGCGCTCGAAGCCTGCCCCGTTGCACCCTATTATCACTGCCAGTCCCTTCACCAAGTGGGGGCTATATTTTATGGATTGCAACCCAGCTTCAGCTGGGGGGCACCATCATATCATTGTGGCTGTCGATTACTTCACGAAATGGGCTGAGGCAATGCCTACAGTGAAATCTGACGGTGAGATAGCCGCTCATTTCGTATTCAACCAAATCATCTCTAGGTTCAGGATTCTGAGAGAGCTTGTCACTGACCATGGCTCGCACTTTCAGAATCGTATGATGGAAGAGTTGGCCTCCAAGTTAGGATATAAGCAAGAGCACTCCTCTTCTTACTATCCTCAAGCGAATGGACAGGTTGAAGCTGTGAATAAATCACTTAAGTCCATTCTCCAACGAACCATCGCACAGAGCAAGACGAATTGGCATATTATGTTGTATCCTTCTTTGTGGGCGTACCGAACCGCGGTAAAGACTACCACTGGTTTTTCTCCATATCAGCTTGTTCATGGAGTGGAGTTAATATTGCCGGTTGAATGCGAGATTCCTTCGTTGAATTTAGCCGTAGAAATCTTACCAGACACTTCGCCTTTGGAGGAGCGTTTGGTTCACCTTGAGCAACTTGATGAGCAGCGTAGAGATGCCTTGGTGACTCTAGAGGTTAATAAGCGTCGCGTCAAGGCCCAATACGATAAGTCTGTCCGTCCGAGAGTGTTTAGTGAGGGAGACTTGGTCCTTTTGTGGGATCAATCGAAAGAACCCTTGGGGGCAGGGAAGTTCAATCCTATGTGGCATGGTCCTTACGTGGTCAAGTGAGTATTAGAGAATGGTGCCTACGAGTTAGTGGATTACGAAGGGACAGCCTTGGAGGAGCCTAGAAATGGGCTCTATCTTAAAAAATACTATGCATAATCTTTAGCCAAGGTTGTTTGTTGTATATTAGTGTACAGCTTTTTTGCATAGTTAGGTCTTGTTTATCGTGATCGGGTTTGTGATTATTTTCCATTTCTTGTGGCAGATGTCAATGGAATCTTCCACCTTCATAGGATTCGCAGATGGTGCAAGCCGTCACACTCAACACTCAGCCTCAGCTGCTTGGGTGATTTTTACTCCTATGGGTCATGTACTGTCTTCAGGAGGTGTATGTCTACGGCCATCTTCCAACAATGTTGCTAAATATAGTGCTGTTATAGAGCTTCTACGGGATGCCATTTCACATGGTGTTCTCTCTCTTGAGGTATGTCTTGATTCAGAGTTAGTAGTGTCACAGCTAAATGGTTTGTACCATGTTAGAGATCCGACGTTATTGAGGAGATTCTTACGTGTGAGATTGCTAGAACGGCAATTTGAGAACATAACATATATACACATTCCAAGAAATTTTAATCAAATTGCTGACTCATATGCTAACTATGTGTTAGATTGGAATTTGTTTCATTCATCATAAATTAATCATAAACACAATGTTTACACATGTAAATAAATAAACCGATCACCATAAAACTTTTTTATATACATCAAAATGTGGTAATACATAGTGTCATAATACAAAATTGGGGCTTTGAAAGCCACCATCATATACATGGTAGTACAAAATAGATACTCCCAGCTGTCTACTCATGTGGAGGTGGATGAGGGTTGTGATCATGATATGTCACCACGGCTCTAGCTAGCTGCCGAAATAAATGCACCCATGTGCGTGGTACACCAACCACCTGTCTCTGCATAGCCTCAGGCAAGTCCTCGACCTGCGCCATGGGAATCCTATGAGTCAGTCGCACAAAGTTGGTATGGATGCTTTGGAGCGTTCGCTCCGCATCCACACCGGTGATATCGTCTCCTCTTCCCCTCCATCTATGACGTGGGAAGCCCTCTGGTCGCTGTGGTCCCACATTTGCACATCAATGGTAGATGTCACTATGTATTATCACCCAAAAACATGTCTTTTTGATTCCATTAATCAAGAAAACACAAAAAAATTAAATACTTCAAAAATTTTAAAAAGAGTAAGGGTCGAGATTCATTACCTATGTCTCCATATGCTGACCTTGGTGGTAATGGCATGTCCGGGTCTCCCCGGAAGTCTATCCCTGCATAAGGGTAGTCCTCTATGGTGATAATCTGTCGTCGCCACCATGGAAAAAAGTCTGCTGGATAAGGGTTGGCCACCCTACCACCCCCCAGTCTGTGCATCGCGTCTGCTCAACGTCGTTGGGCCGAATCTCGAACCCCGTGGAGAGGAACATCCACTCTAGGGCTCAATCCTGGAACCCACTCGAAGAAGAAAGTGCTCAAGATACTAGTGAACCCGAAGTTCCGTATCCTACCTACCTTGCACTCACTGAGCTGATGTTTCATGTTGCTCAACAGTGATGTGCTCTAGTCATAGATGGTCGGTGTCATGCACTCCACCGCATAGAACATCAATGGCTGAGAGGCCTGATGGAGTGATGCTAAGCTTGCTATCCTGCCCAGCGTCAGTAAGATGGCCTTTAGGCCCAGTACCTGTATAGCGTTGGTGGGGACTTGGTTCCCCACCTTCTCTGTCTCTGGATAGCAGTATACTGCGATGTACTCATCTATAGTCAGCCCATGACTTGGCCCTCCGCAGGCACGAAGGTTCACCGTCTCACCCCGCCGTGATAGACCTATGATAAAATAGATATCCTCCACCTCAATGGTGAGGGACATGCCATCTAGCCGAAAGGACTCTGAGTCCGGATCCCAATAGTCTACAAGCATCTGTAGTAGTCTGGTTTGGCCCTCAAGCCTCCTAGGCACCAAAACTTGTAGAGTCCGCATCTTCTTAGAGCCTCTTGAGCCATTCTGTCAGCCCTTACCGCTTCCTCTACATCACCATGCTCGCGTTCTCGCCACTCTAGCACCATCCTACATGAGAAGTTGACCAAAATGTCCATTAGATTCATAAAAATCTTAGTGCGTGGCGTCATATGCGGCTGTTTTCAAAACAGCCGCGTATAGCCAGCCCTATACGCGGAAAAAACCTCGATATCCGCGTGGGCCGTGGCTCTCATGTAAGTTTGGCCATTAAAAATTCATTTGACCATGAAAAAGTTATAAAATTTGTATTGAAATGCAAGCTGAGAACATGAGTAAGTACCTGGAAGAATCGGTTGTTAATTCTGCCGGCTGGATCTCCTGGAATTTGCAGTTGAATATCAGAGCTCCAATGGGTAAAACTTTCAAATGATTTATATT
Organism: Pseudotsuga menziesii; assembly: GCA_001517045.1. Taxonomy (NCBI): domain Eukaryota; kingdom Viridiplantae; phylum Streptophyta; class Pinopsida; order Pinales; family Pinaceae; genus Pseudotsuga; species Pseudotsuga menziesii. Next base: position 100,576 of record LPNX010018626.1, on the reverse strand, counting down.
TTTTACTATTTATAGAAAAATTTTCAAATATTTGAAAATTTTTACCCCCTTTCCTATAGTTTTGACCATTTCTAACCTTTTTGGACCGTTTCTAACCTAATTTGTGATGTAGAAGACTGTTTTCAGCGATGTTTCAGCCTTTGGATTGACCCGTTCATATTGATCTCAGGTATAATGTCTATACTGGCATATAGGTTAGGTTCACCACCGTTTGCATTTTGCATGACCTTATGACCATGTCACTATATCGTTAGGTACGAACCCACTCTATTATGTCACGGAACCTTCTTGCTGCTATAGAAGTGGCATGATGTGAGTGGTAGAGACTCACCTTACATGGGTACCCTAGATAGCGCCTTATTTGCATTTGGTGCCCATGCCGATGTTTCCCCCTTTAGGGTGTGGGAGTCTGTTGTATAGTATTTCCATGACATTTAGCAAGAGCCTCATACTCCTCTTGATCTTATGCTGGCTTGTATCCCCCCAGACTCCCCTTATATCGAGTTGTGAATGCATTATCATGAGCTTTTCCTGTCTTATTGAGCTTTATGCAAGCTCCCCTAACATTGCGTTTCAGCCATATAGCCCGAGCTTGTCTCATGTCTAGCCATGCAGAGCCTTTATTTATATCTTTCGCAGCTTGATTCCCTTTTTTACCGGGAGGGGATTTTCCCCCGAGTGTCGATATCCTACACATGTATCCTTGCATTAAGAATAGGTATGTTCCACTGCTTGGAACTAGTTTGTTTGCCTTTATGACACTCATATCCTCCTAGTTTGTAACTATAAAGCTAGTTTATTCTTTTTTCAAGCTTTTCAAATAACTGAAAAAGACCAAAAAAAATCAAAAAACCAAAAAGACGGACAAGAAAAGATATTATCTTTGGCAGCTGTTGAGTCGTGTCGCCTTCGAACAGAGCACTGTATATCACATCCATTGGTTGGGTTATAGTTTGACTTTAGGAGCTGTACTCGTTATCTGAGTTTTATCTCCACCGACTGGTTAAGCTTCTAGTCCCTATGGAGCCTCTATTGATGCCTCCTGCGTCATAGAGATGTCCCAGTTTGTATATCGAGTCTACACTACCTTCATTCAGTCACCATATGCCGTTATGCTCTTGTTCGAAGGAAGTTGAAACCTGAGTTGGCCATTCCTCAGTTATCTTGACTTTGCATGTA
>LPNX010018626.1:0-98292 GCA_001517045.1 Pseudotsuga menziesii | reverse complement strand
TCATATTAATAGAAATATCTTTTCCTGTCCAGTAATGTGTATTTGAATGAATGTTGCATCCATTGGAATATGTCAAATGATTATACATTATTGATTATATATGCTATAATAGATCTAACACCATGAAATATAGTATGCGTGTATTGTTTACTTGTTGTTGAGGACGTGCTATAACAATTCAAGCTGAATATTGGAAAGCTCAATGGGGATCTACTTCAACCATCCGGAACAAGGTACGAGGTTCGATCCTTTAGTGTTAGATGTTTTTATTTCTATTGCATATTGGGAAAGATTGATTTCTGGAGTCTAGCTGTCTGTTGTGGTACCCCAAGCCATAGGAATTTCTCTCCGTAACAAGGATTCAAGTATTCACAAACATTTTTCCTCTAAATTTAATATTGGATTCAAATTTATTTGGTACCCATATTAATAAACTGTTCATTCTTCTTCTATTACCACCAACAATCAATAACCCAAATGTGAAAGAATAGTTATCCCTCCTTTGTGAAAACTATATTTACAAAGCCCTATTTATCTTTAATAATTCATGGTTTTGATTTCATTCCCAATGGTATCCTCTTGTTTCAGTCATTTCCATTATTGATTTAGTTTGTATAAAAATATCTTTGGCCATTGTATTTACTTGTTGAGAGAGTCCTCTCTAGTAGGAAAGAATCCAGGTTTCTTCCTAAAGTTTGGTTTGAAAGGTTACCATGGAATTATCCTTCGACAACCATAGGGTAAATTTTGAGTGATAACATTTTAGCACCGGTGTCGGGGAGCGAAAGTTCAAATTTTCCCTAGGTGGAATGACACAATAGAGAAAGAATCAAATTTATGTGGGAAAGCATGAGTTCTGATATTTATAGTTGGTTGTATTTTTCCCTGGCAACTTCAAGTTTGAAATTCAAGAAAAAGGAGACTCCAAGGACGTAATCATGCCTTTTGAAAAAAATCATATGATAGGTAATCCTAATCTTGAACCATTACAAGTTGTGGAAAACCCAAAAAAAGTCCTCAGGAAGGGAAAAGGGAAAGATCAAGAAGGTACATATTAGTTAGAAAGATCTTTTTCTTTATTTCAACAAGAACCTTTAGGTCTTCGAGATCTTGATTTTTATATAAATTTTGAACAATCTCTTTTCAAATCAAAGTCTAAAACATATTTAAAGGAAACTGTTGTAGATAGTCATATATTTCAGACATACCTTTTAGAATATCTTTGGGAATATTTACAAAAAACTACAAAAATATAAGTAGAGAAATAAATAATCCAAAATCCACATACACAAGTTCATAATATTATCCAACTTCCCCCTAGAAGTATGGCTTCCAGGTTTGATCCACTTTCTCTACCAGCTGTTTTACATGACCTACCCCAAAATTATGCTCAAAGAATTACATTATATGATGGAGAGGGAAATTATACAACTCAACATCATGTTGATAGGTTTAATGATTTTATTGATCTTGAAGAAGTAGACTATGATGATGCTAAAATGAGATTGTTTTCCCAAAGTTTGTCTTGGGAGGCTAACAAATGTTGATGTAATTGTAAATTCAGAATGTATTCACCTATGTATCTTATGTCTTGTACCTCGATGTTTATTCCAGGATGTGTCTATAATTTAATTGAGTCATGTCATGTCCCGATGTTCCGATCGAGAGGATCTATAATGTAAACAAGTCATGTCAAGTCATTGTGGGTAACCCTCCTATTGTTTAAGGGTTAAAGTCCTTGCAGTTTCGAGGCACTAGGGTTATTAGAATCACCTAGTGAAGTCGGCCCTAGTTGGATTTATTGAAGTCAGGAATTAGTATAAATAGAGATCTAGGCTCTCTATTTATCACACACTCACTCACACTCAGTTGTCGCACATAGCTGAGGAAGAAGAAGACACTGGGGCTAGGAAGAAAAAGGTTTACTGTCGGGAGATCATATTACTATTTTGGGGTTTTACTTTTGGTACTGATTCTATCTTTGAGGAAGTTGGGGGGTTTTCTCCATTTATGGTTTCCCTGAGGAAAAACACTATGTTCATTGTTTCTTGTGTTTGATTTTTGTTCTTGTTATTCTCTCAGTTAAAGATCCTAATAATGCTAGCTTAATGTTAAAAATCTAACATGGTATCAGAGATAACCTGAGAAGAAGAAACCATGTAGCTGCATGTTAGACACTGAGAGGGGGGGTGAATCAGTGTGAAGCTAATTTTAAAAACTTTTCTTAGCTTGTCACAATTGAATACCAATTCATCATTATACCAATCTCATAATCATTTCATAAACATATCATAAGCATTTGAATCATCAAGAACACAACACCATATAAATTTGTAATCTTTTTATATTAGTTTTGGTCCGGCTACAACCGCGAGGTAAAATCAACACCTACTAATATGAAGAGCACCTACTCTGTATCCAGGACCCTGCCTGGTTTTCTTAGACCTTTCTGAGAAGGGTTTGAGGTATCCTAACCTCAAAAGCAAGACAAGCTTTCTTTTACAATTAAAGTTCACTGTCACATCATTTCATCAATCAAATCAACATCACCTATCTCTTCAATCTGCTGCCAACTATCTCTGCTCATGCTCATCCTTTTCTTTGATCATCATTCTTCACTGCTGCTCATGAATCTCTAGTCAATCTCTACTCATTAACCTTTGCTCAAGAAGTCTCATCAATCCACATGTCAAATTCAATCTGTCAAGCATCTCACTGTGTAAGCACTGTCAATGTCATCAACCTGTCACTATCATTTGTCATATCATATCAGACTGCTGTCACTATCATATGAATGGTTGTCACTATCTTGTCAAGTCAATGTATGTCACTGTCAAGCTGTCACATAAAGATGTTGTAACTGCTGTAAGGTCAATTCGAGACTGGTGTACTTTATTCCCAAGCTAATATAGACCTTTTACAGGGCTGGAAATGATTAACAGACAATCAGGAATAAATGGCAGCCTGTAGTGTTAATCATTTTCATATCAACTGCTGCTCAAGAATCTGGTCATACTCTGATCATGCCAATGAAGAAAAGATCTGCTCATGTGCTGCTCATGCTAATTACCAATAGCCAGAAGAAGACAGTGTGACAATTTGCAAAGTGTGTCAACTTCTTTAGGACAGCCAAACTTGTCATGATCCAGGTTGTCAACCTCAACTTTGCTTCATCACCCACTTCATCATGATCCTCACATTTCATCAACAGTTTGACTATGTGTGTGTATATCACAACTTTTAGACTTCATGCTTGGGCTGTTTATTAGTGTCATGACTCATCACTTATCACTTCAACAAAGTCTGCTCTCAAGGTCTACTTAGGTCTTCACAATCTTTGACTAGGCATCAGCCTTGCATTGTGATTTCCACTGACCAGTTTCATATCAGGCTGTGTATGCCACTCTTCAAACTTGGGCTATAACTGATGTTGAAGATGACCTTCAAACCAGACTTAGTACTACTGAGAACAAGTCAGTTCATGACTAGGGCATCATCCTTACTCAATGCATGTGCATTCAAAGTCTGAACCAGTTCATCATACTTCATTCTTCAATAATTTGTGTACAAGACTTTGTTGTAGAAGGATTCTCATAACGTTAAGGGTCTATACTTGTTCAAGTCATACTGATTATCTGTGGATAGTCTATGACTGTATAGAACCCTAGTAAGATTACTGTTGAAGATTTCATCATCAAATCAATTTTGGATCTATGCTTCTTCTTGTCTAATTAGAGAACCAAGATAGTCCAAGAAGGGACTTTGTAGGGTAATAAATTTCCAACCAACTTCAAAAACAAGAAGAAGCCAATGCATCTTTAGATCTCTACTACTGTAAATATGCTTGGCTGGATATGCATATCACACATATGCCACTTCTTCACTGTTTGTGCAACTGGAACTAGGGCATAATAATCATCACTAACATACATTTATTACTGGATGTGCAACTAGGGCATATCAATAACATACCTTTATTATTGTATGTGAAACTAGAATTGGACAAAAGGAACATTTCCAAGTATTAGCCTTGACCTATACATTAGGGCTTCCATAAACAGTGATCTTACCTCAAAACAAACATCAAACTTGAAGATGTCTTACATCACAAAATTCTGGGCTGTTTGTGCTAAGTAAAGCCTTGGAAAGATTTGGCACTGAGGTAATCAAATCAGATCATCAAGGTCCTTGACTTCTGCAAAATTGAACTATGGAAACTTTGAAGCTGCCTCTGTCTGCAAATTTCAAGATTGCTGCCTCATTTAAGGCTTTTAAAATAAACTCCTAATATACTGCTATGGTTATGTATCTCAGTTTGAAGAAACCAAAACACAGTCAAAAATTTTTACACCATGTCACATGAGCTGAGGAAGAATAAGTGCATTCAACCTTGGACTTGTATCAAGCTTGGACTGTGCATTCAGACTGAGTAATCAACACCATCATCTTCATCATCTGGTTGTCACCTCTATCAACACATTATAGAGTATTTACTGTGTATATTTGGACTATGCAAGAGTCCAATCATCATCCAACTCGGAATAGTGGAAGAAACCCCAAGCAAGTTCAAACAGACTGTTGTAAATAGTGAAGAAGGTCAATTCGGGACTACTTTAGGACTGTGGAAGATTCAAGACTATGTAAAAGGTTAGACCTCAACCTCTGTTGCTGCAAAATTCAGATTGTTTTGAATGCTTCAAAAACTTAGACTATGTGCTGGTAAAACCCTAGACCAAGTCCAAAAATGGACCGTCATAGCAGCAAAAAAAAAAAAAAGTTAAATTCGGGACTGTCATTCAATTCTGTTGTTTATTCCCCAAAAAATTTATGTGAAAGCTCGGATGATGGCAGTTTGGACTGTACTCTTCAAAACTCCAAAAATTAGACTGCTACTTCAAATTTTCGACTACTCCTTCTGCTGCCATGAAAACCTATCCTCAGTCAACCTCAGCTGCGAGCTTTCCTTCTTTGGATGTCAAAAAAAATAAGACCCAAAAAATTATATTTGCTGCTGTAATTCGGGTGCCCTAGTGTTGATTCTTCAAACCAAAAAAATGTTGTCCACTGTAGCTGCCTGCTACAGTACCCAAAAATTTTAACCTCACTGCTGCCACCCGAAATTCAGTCAACTGTTGCCCGAAATTTGCCTCAGTAAACCATCAAAAAAATCACAGAGCAAGTTCCGAAATTCACACACAAAAATGAAATTGTTAAGGCCTATTTATATAGATTTTTACTGAGCGGACATATATATTTTTAATTTATTTTGACTGAGCCAAATTCACAAAATAATTTATATATATATTTTTAATTTATTTATTTTTATATTGGGCCGACATATCACAATCTTCTTTTGTGGAGCCGACCTGTCCACCTTTCTTTATTCTTTTTGGAGAGTTGACTTGTTTGTGGGATTATGTGTAGGTGCCATCATCAAGCTGCCAATAAGTGGGTTCAAGACCCAAACCATCACATGCAGGGGTGTATCAAGCCATCAAAGGCTTCATCAAAGAATCCCAACACCATGACATGTGTGACCAAGGACCCCATCATCCAAAAGTAACCATATCATCTCCTTCAAGGGTTCAAGGACCATTAACCCAACAAATGTGGGTCCAAAGGATTCTTCATCAGGAAAGAGGCATCATGGGCTTCTTCAACCACCTTATCCATGCACGGGGACCTCTATGGTCAAGATACATCAAGACATCACATGTGGGTTTGCCAGACCTTCTCCCGAGGACCCATGACATCATCATAGCATGAATGACCACAAAGTGGGTCATTAATGCTTCTTCCACCCATCTAGGGATTCTCCAACATCCATTAAGGATTCAGGACCATCTCCAGGGTCTTCAGCATCATCAGCAGGGTCTTCAACATTCTTCGGTATGGTGGTGGCATCAAGATCCAAACTTGTGGGTACAAGGACCTTGTCAACTGGGTACATGGTGCTTCAAAGCACAAACCCACTCTGTAAGAGACCAAGGCGATCAAGGAACTGTAGGTGTAAATTGGTGGCATCAATGGCATCATGTGGGGCTACTGCAAGTCCATGTTGGCATCAATGACAATTTCATCAACACTGCGGGAACTAGGGATTCCTGATTTGCGGATCTTCCTCCATAGATTTTCAGCAAAAGAAGGTTGGATTAACTCTCCTCCTCAGGGTGCATCTTTCTGTCGAAGCAGAATCCAATTATGAGGTTTCTTAGTTTTGGACCCTACACTATTGCCAGAAATTAGGGATTTCCACATAAGTGGAATTTTTTAGTGATCACAGGCCTAGATTGATCTCCTCCCAAAAATCAAAGTTAGGGATCAAATTCAAAGCATTTGGTTGGATAGAACTCCGAAAAAGAAAAACCCTAATATTCTCCTGAACCAGCACTGCAGGATTTAAGCTCCAAATCCAGATCTAACATCTTGACCTGGTAAGATCTAAATCTTTTGTATTTCCATTTGAGGTTCTCAGTTAAGATGTCTCATCATACCAAGCTTGATGAAAAGATTGAGGGAGCTGATAACTTTCGATCCTGGAAGTATAGGATGTCCCTGGTCCTGGAAGAAAATGAGTTGTACTCCTATATCAGTGAGGAGGTTCCAGTTCTAGAGGGAGACAAGGCTAAGGCCTTACATAAGAAGAATTTGGTTATGGAAAAGAGGATTATTGCTGATTCAATCAAGGATCACCTCATACCACAGTTGTCCTCCCTCAAGACACCTAAAGCTATGTTAGATGCCCTAGGCAATTTTTTTGAAGGGAAGAACATAAACCGGAAGATGAATCTAAGAAACCAACTGAAGAATGTAAAGATCCAGAATGCAGAAACCATCCAATATTACTTTACAAGGGTCTCTCAGATCAAAGAAAAAATGGAAGCAGTAGATGAAGAAGTAGAAAATGTAGAGATTGTGATGACCACCTTGAATGGTCTCCCTAGATCATGGGACTCCTTTATTCAAGGGATCTGTGCCAGAAAGAATTTAATCAAGCTTAGCATACTATGGGAAGAATGCTCTCAAGAAGAAGCTCATATAGTAGCTCAAGAAGAAAAGATGGGAAGTGAAGATCAAGCTCTCATAGTACAATCCAAGAAATCCAGATCTAGCCACCACAGAAGTAAGTACTCTCATCAAAGGAATAACTCTCGAAATCCTAGAGATTTGTCTAAGTACATTTGCTATACATGTGATGAAAGAGGACATTTTTCTAGAGACTATCCTAAAAATAAAAGTAGCTCTCACAAGAAGAAGGGAAACAAGAGAAGACATCATGCTCATGCTGTAGAGGATGATGAACCTTCCACGAAGAGAAACAGACAAGTCAGTGATGATTCTTCAAGTAAAGAAGAATATGTTTTGATCTCTGCTCTCATGGGAACTATCACACATGGCAAAAATGATTGGCTTATAGATAGTGGTGCTTCCAAGCACATGTCAGGATTCAAGGAATCCTTTGTGAAATTATCGGAACATGAATCACCTCACAAGGTGAAACTTGGAGATGACTACTAGTATCCAATAAAAGGTAGTGGGGAATCCTCATACAAGCTAGACTCTAGAAATCCTATGGAAATGAAAAAGTATTGTTTGTACCAGGACTGAAGAAGAATCTCCTCTCCATATCTGCATTAGATGCAAAAGGAATGAGGGTTTCATTTGCAGATGGTGAAGTCATCATGTGGCCAAAAGGAAAGACCATTAATGATGCAGTAGTGATTGGGGAACAAGAAGGAGGTTTATACAAATTAAAGGGACATCCAGAACAAGCTTTGGTTCATGACTCAGTAGAACCAAATGAGCTTTGGTATAGAAGGCTTATACATGTGCATTACAGAGCACTACCACTTGCATGCAAAGCTGTTGAAGGTCTCCCATAAATGCAAACAAAACATGAAGGTGTATGCAAAGGATGTGTGAAAGGGAAGAACACAAAGAAGATATTTCCAAGTAGCGAAAGCAAGGAAAAAGGAATCTTGGAAATCATCCACTCCAATGTATGCAGTCCAATGTCATCCAGTTCACTAAGCGGGTATGCATACTATGTTTCTTTTATTGATGATTTTTCTAGAAAGGCATGGATATAATTTATGAAGAACAAAGATGAAGTATTTAGTAAGTTCAGGGAATTCAAATTCTTGATCGAGAACCACACTGAAAATAAGATCTAGAATTTTCAATAAGATAATGGCGGAGAATTCACTTCGAATGAATTCAAAGATATATTGAAAGACTCAGGGATTAAGAGGGAGTTGTCCACTCCTTGTAATTCACAATAGAATGGGATTTCAAAAAGGAAGAATAGAACTATCAGGGAAGATGCAAGAGCAATGCTTCATGATCAAGATATTCTTATGCATATTTGGGCAGAAGCTGCTAGAACAACGGTGTATGTACAAAACTATACTCCACACAGAGTACTTGAGAACAAGATTCCTAAAGAAGTATTCTTTGGCAAGAAACCAGAAGTCAGCCATCTCAGAATATTCGACTGTCCAGTGTACATTCACATTCCAAAAGAGAAGAGGACAAAATTAGATCCTTCAGGAAAGAAGGGTATATTTGTGGGATACTCTGAAAGCTCGAAGGCTTACAAAATATAATTCCCAGGGTTCAAGAAGATTGACATTAGTAGAGATGTAACATTTGACGAAGATTCAGCCTACATCAAATCCAGGAAGAAACCGACTGAAGAACCTGAAGAAACAAGAGAACCTAGAATTCATGATACAATCATGAATGAAGAAATTCAAGAAGAAGATAGAGAACTAGAAGAACCTCAAGAACCTATAGATCCACCTCTGGAGAAGAATCCTCATAAGAGGAAACCTGCTTGGGTATGTGAAATTATCCAAGGTGCAGAAAGATTTGGAGCTTCAGAAGAAACACCTAGAGGAAGAAAGAGAGCGAGATCATGTTCTAGTTATGTAGCCTTACTATGTGACATTATTGATAAATAACCTTCCAACTATGAAGAAGAGGCAGAATGAAAAGAGTGGAAGGATGCTATGATCGAAGAGTACCAATCAATCATGAAGAATGATGTTTGGGATGTTGTCCCAAGACTAGAAGGGAAGTCCATTGTAACTTCCAAATGGATCTACAAGATCAAGCATGCCGCAGATGGAAGCATCGAGAAACATAAAGCAAGATTCGTGGCTCGTGGTTTCTCCCAGAAAGAAGGAATAGATTCTGAAGAAACCTTTTCACTTGTAGCTAGATACACTTCCATCATATCAGTACTTGCTATGGTTGCAGTGATGAAATGGAAGATACACCAGATGGATGTCAAGACTGCTTTCTTGATTGGTGTAGTAGAAGAGGAAGTGTATGTGGAACAACCACTTGCTTTTGAGACACATGACAGAGAGTCTCATGTATGTAGATTGAAGAAATCCCTGTACGGTTTGAAATAGGCACCCAGGACATGGTACAATAGAATTGATGTTTTTCTATCAAGTTTGGGCTTTACCAAGAGTAAAGCAGATTATAACCTTTACTACAAGGTTGAAGATGGCTATCCAGTGATACTTCTACTATATGTGGATGATATGTTTGTAATAGGTATGGATGGGTTGATTGATGATACGAAGAGGAAACTTGCTGCCGAGTTTGAAATGAAAGACTTGGGAATGATGCACTATTTCTTAGGCATGGAGGTGTGGCAGAATGCAGATGGGATATTCCTTGGACAAGGGAAGTATGCAATAGAGATCCTGAAGAGATTCAGGATGATAGACTGCAAGGCCATAACCACACCTATGGCATCGAACCTGAAGCTATTGAGTGATGCTTCATCAGAAGCGGTTGATGCTACAATGTATCGTTAGATGATTGGGTCCTTAATGTACCTGATGAACACGAGACTAGATATTTGCTTTGCTATGAACACCTTAAGCCAATTCCTGACAAATCCAAGACATGTTCACTTGATTGCTGCAAATCATATTCTAAGGTACCTGAAGGGTACAGTTGATTATGGGATCAAGTATGAGGCAAATCAGAAGATTAACCTATAGGTTTATGTTGATTTAGATTGGGCAGGAAGTGCCATCGATAGGAAGAGCACTTTAGGATGCTGCTTCAGTATGGGATCAGGTGTGACCTCTTGGTTTAGCAGGAAACAATCCTGTGTGGCACTGAGTACAGCTGAAGCAGAGTATGTTGTAGCTTGTTCAGCTAGTTGTGAGGCAGTATGGATGAGGAAGCTACTGTCTGATTTATTTGATCTCTAGATGGATGCTACTTGTATATATTGCGACAACCAAAGTTGTGTGAAGCTGTTAGAGAACCCTGTGTTCCATGACAAGTTGAAGCATATCGAGATCAAGTATCACTATATCAGGGATATCGTGTACAGAGGAGCAATGAAGCTCTAGTATGTTGCGATGGAGGAACAAATAGCTGATGTATGGATGAAGCCATAGGCTAGAGTGAAGTTTGAGTACTTTAGGGAGAAGCTTGGTGTTCTCCAGATCGAGGTTCCCTCCAAGGAGAAATGATGAGACCGAGAGCCATTCTCACATGGTGAGAGGATTAAGTTCCTTCCATGGTCAGATGTAAGGGCTGAGCCATTCTATCATAGTGAGAGGATTTGGTTCCTTCCATGTTAGATATGAGTGCTAAGACATTCTGATGTGACTGTAGGATTGGTCCCTACATGATCAGATGTAAGGGCTAAATGCCATTCTTGGAATGGAGGCACCTGGTCAGTTACTAGGAAAAATCAGTCTGGGACTGAGGGCCATTCTGATATGACTGTAGGATGTAGTCTTACATGATCATATGTGAGCGCATGGCCATTTTGATGTAATTGAGGGAGGTGTTCCCACTTGATCAGATATAAGAGCTGATGCCATTCTTTGGGAGAATGGAGGCACCTGGTCAGTTACCTGGAATCCTCAGTCTAGGACTGAGAGCCCTTCCAATGTGGTGCTTTCAAGAATGGTTGGATGTAAGTGCAAAGCCCTTTCGATGTGGTGCTTTTGACCATGGTCGAATGTAAGTGCTGAGCCTTTTCGATGCAGTGCTTTTGAGCATGGTTGAATATAAGTGTTGAGCCATTCTGATGCGGTGTTTTTGAACATGGTCGGATGTAAGTGCAGAGCCTTTCCAATGCGGTGTGTTCACACATGGTCAGATATAAGTGTTGAGCCATTCTGGTGCGATGTGTTTACACATGGTCATATGTGAGTGCTGGGCCTTTCTAATAAGATGAGGTTAGATGTGAGTGCTGGGCATGCCTTTCTGACAAGATGAGGTCAGATGTAAGAGATGGGTAGGCCATTCTAACTTAGGGTCAGATATAAGCACTAAATAAGACCTACATGAAGGGTAGGCCTACAACCAGCATGAAAAAGGGCTGGCTCTGTAGAACTTCCTGTGACGAGAAGAATTGAGAGATAGCACCAATGATGATGATGATCCAGACTTGATGATGATCCAGATCAAGTGATGATCTAAATGTGATGATGATCCAGACTTGATGATGATCTAGATCAAGTGATTATCCATATGTGATGATGATACAATGATGATGATCCAGCAGTGATGATCCAGTAGTCGTGATGATCCAGATCTCAAGATGAAGAAGACTTGAAGACGATGATGACTTGAAGACGAAGAAGAATTGAAGATGAAGAAGAATTAAAGATAAAAAAAACTTGAAGATGAAGATGATGAGATGATCTAGTTGATATAGAGAAGAAGACCAGTGCTGAGAATTGTGTCGAAAGAATACCTTCCTAGCTAAGAGGGAGTGTTGATGTAATTGTAACTTCGGAATGTATTCACCTATGTATCTTATGTTTTGTACCTCGATGTTTATTCTAGGATGTGTCTGTAATGTAATTGAGTCATGCCATGCCCCAATGTTCCGATTGGGAGGATCTATAACATAAACAAGTCATGTCAAGTCATTGTGGTAACCCTCCTATTGTTCAAGGGTTAAAGTCCCCACAATTTCAGGGCACTAGGGTTATTAGACTCACCTAGTGAAGTCGGCCCTAGTTGGGTTTATTCAAGTCAGGAATTAGTATAAATAGAGAGATAGCATCTCTATTTATCACACACTCACTCACACTTAGTTGTAGCGCATAGCTGAGGAAGAAGAAGACACTGGGGCTAGGAAGAAAGAGGTTGTTGCTGTCGGGAGATCATCTTACTGTTTTGGGGTTTTACTTTTGGTGCTGATTCTATCTCTGAGGAATTCGTGAGTTTTTCTCCATTTATGGTTTCCCCAAGGAAAAGCACTGTGTTCATTGTTTCTTGTGTTTGATTGTTGTGCTTGTTATTCTCTCAGTTAAAGATCCTAATAATGCTAGCTTAATGTTAAAAATCTAACAAGAAATGGTTTAAATCCCTCCCCGCGAGATCTATTCCTTCCTATGATGAATTTGAAACTCGTTTTCTTGTCATATGGGGTTATTAAAAGAATCCTTTCCAAATTTTGACACAATACAATTACTTGAAAAAGGGAAACTTTCAGTTTGTGCAAGAAGTTTCTAGCAAGTTTATGAGGGTTTATACTTTAATTCCTACTGATATTAAACCCCTTGTAGGAGTTTCTAAATTGCATTATGTTGATGCATTTGAAAGTAATTTTACTTTGTTGTTAAGAGAAATGAATTCAGCCTCCTTACCTTCTATGTTGAAAGATGCATTAGAAGTAGAAGCAAATTTAATGGCATCTGGTAAAATAAAACAAAAGGCTGAAACAGATAAAAGAAAAAATAGGGAAGAAAACTAGACTTCAACTTCTTCTTCTACTAATGCAAAGTTTGATGCCATGATAAGTACTATTGAGAGACTTATGGACAGATTGACCCTAAACAATATACCTTAGAACAGAGATAAAAGGGAACCACAAGTTAAAATCCTAATTTTAGGAGACTTGTTCCTCCATAGATAAGACAAAGGGATCAGAGGGATCCAAGATATAAAAGAAATCAGATAAGTGCATAGGATCAACAGGTGAGGCCTCCTTTCGTAGAGAATTTTGTTGACAAAGAAGAAGAAACTGAGGCTTTAGAGACTGAAATAAATCACTTTGACAATGTTGACTTTGAGGTATATTTGACAAAATAAGAGAATGACATGTTTTCTCAAGAAGAATAGTGTAATACTTTTGAATTAGAAACAAAACAAGATCACATGGGATATCAAAATGTTGTAAATGACCTTCATAGAAAAATTAACCCGAGGAATAGGGATGGAATTGTAAATAAATGAAAATTTCCTCCTAATCAACCTTCAAGTAGTCAACAGAATAAAGAGAAATAGAAAGAATATGTCGTTAAGAAATCCCCAGAGAATAAAAAATAAGAATTCAAAGAAGGTGATAAAACACTCACCCATTTCAATTTACAAAATGAGATTTCTAAAATAAAAATTACCATCCCCTTCAATGAATTGATAAATAATAATGAATACAAAGAGAAGATTGCTAAGATGATTAAGAATGAAGGAGAATACCAACCTGAAATATTGGAGATGAAAAATGATGCCCCAACCATTGTTCTTGGTCTCAGAGTGGAAGATAGTAATGTGTTATCAGGCTTATTGCACCTTTTGTGGATAGAAGTTGTTCCTCTGGTCTAAATGGTTCAAATCCAGAAAAAATGAGTGAACGAAAAAGGATGAAGACCTTCCCTGAATGTTGTAGACACCTGAAATATTGCTTCGATTGTGAACCTGTGTACCTATAAACATATCAAACATACAAGCACATCAAAGCTACCAGAAAATCATCTACTTATCCATGCTAGTGACTAAGGAATCTAACAACATGTACATGTGAAATCAAAACAACAGTAATGTGGGACGGAAATCAGCTTTGCATTAAGTATGTATGGAGAATCTTACAACCATTTTCTTAGTGTCGATAGGCCCCTCCATGAGACAGAAAATTCATCCCCATAAGCTCCAACTTTTCTCTCTATGCTCTCCAATGATTTGGACTAGGTAGTCAATCCAACAACATAACAATACCTCTATAGTTATCCCCCTCAACTATGGATATGAGCTTGCATTTATAAGGCTCAATGGATAGGGATAGTTGAGAGAATGGTGGGTGAGGTGGCTCCAAGATCCTATCAGGGGGGATCTACCCCCCTTGGCTTCATTAGGAGTTGAGCCTAAATGGAGGAGTCAAGAACAAGGTGACAGCCTTGACTCAAGACTTGTCCCCAAGGACACACCGAGTGGCTTGGAGATTTCTTCCACGTGACCCAGATGTGTGAAAGGCGGCAACAAATTCTAGAATGATGTGAATGTAGTAACCATAAGAATGACTCAAAAGTACCGACATAGAGACTGTTTTGACTGCAGAGGTAAAACTTCTTCAACTTCCCTTTGAATGTCAAGCGACACGACAAGAGCGTTGGCAGCATGACTAGACCAGACAAACACATAGTGTGATGGTGGACAATGCATTCTTTTGAAATACTCAAAGGAGTGATATGACTCATGAAAGTGGATCATCATGGAGATCAACTGAATACCCAATTGACTGAAATGATATGCAGACAAGTGTCGTGTTCAAAGGTAACAACAAACTACTGCCATTTATTTTCAAAATGATTCCCTTCCCATTTTCCCCATCATGATTGGTGAGTGCCTCTTTTCAGTTTTATGAGTTCAAAGAGGGTAATAAACACTCGTTATAGCTCATCCAATGACAAGTCAAAACTCATATGTTTTACGAACCTAAGAGAGGAGGTGTTCGTTCACAAAAGAGGGTCTCTCAATGTTTAATTTAACGAGTCCAATGAAAGAAAAATTGGTATTGTTCATGTTTAGAGAGTTTGAACGACCACAAAAGAAGACTCCATAGGGTGATTTTTCGTAAAATAGTTCACCTGAACCGAAAAAGTGATAACCTACCGTCAGATGAACGACTCTTCAAATGCCTTAAGGAGAGTGAAGAAGACAATATCGCTCGACAATATTTTCTTATTTAAGGAGCTCAAAAAGAGTTAAAAGAAGACTCCGCTAGGTCTCTTTTCATGATGAGATATTTTACGAGCCTGAAAAGAATCAGAAATGGACTTGGACCTTTGATGCTAAGTTTCGAGAGCGTGACCAAAGTGTCGAAATAAACACTCAAAAGACTTTTTCCATTTTATGGCAGTACAAAAATTTAGAAACGAACTCCCAAAATTTTACTACTACTGCTCTTCTATCCTGCAATGACTCAAAAACAACTGTTAAATGCCCCAATAACTGACATTAAAGGATTACGACTGATAGATTTTAGTAATAAATGATTTTAAAACAAAACTATAGCATGTCAAACCCTAAAATGTATATAAAAGTCATGTAAATAGTAAAAAATCAAAACATTTTACTATTTACCCATAGTGGAGAACCTTTGGAGCATTTTCTTGGCCAGATTTTTAGTCGCTATAGTGGGAGCATCTACTGTCGGATTTGCGCACCATCAGTTCCAGGTAATAGCCTAGACCCTACTCTTTAATTTTATGCCATCAATTTTTATTTTTAATGGTGTTTTGGGCTTATATGGCAAGCCCTAAAATGATGGAAGCGGGCACCTCTCTTATCCCTTGCAGGATAAGTGCTACCCCACTAGAACTGCGCTGAAAACATAACACACAGGCGATGCCAACCGTGGGGAAATAAAAGTGGTTGCATAAGAAAAACTAGCTCATTTTTATTGATTTGGATGATTAACACTGCTTCTAAGAAGTCTAGTGATGGTTTTGGATAGGTTCTTGTTGATAAAAAATGGTCATATGGAAAGAGAGGCAACATGATAATGACGATGCCTTCGCCAAATGAAATATGGGTTGAATAGCCACATTGAGAGACTGCGGAATTTTAAAGTTCTTCCGCACACCCAGTATGGTATCGCATGAGCGACTACTAGAGTATATATTCCGGATGTGGAATCTGGAGCAATAATATTTTGAGGTGGGTGCTCACATATTGATAGTTGAGGTAGAGGAAATATACCTCCTGATTGGCCTTTCGAGATGGGGTGACCCCATCTCACTGACTGGTTCCCATGGGGGGACATTACTACTCAGGAGTTGATAGACCGTCACTGCATTCCTGGGACCAGGACATCGGGGAAGAAAATTTCCATAAAAGCAGTGGTAGATGGCCCTCTATGGACCGATTTGTTTACCATGCAGAGAGTAGTGGGAAGCCAAGGAGTATACTAGGTGTCTAGAGCACTTATGCTCTATGCCATAGAGGCCATGGCGCCTACAGTATTTAATTGGGCAGAAGCTCTACTTCCGATCTTCAAGGATTAACTGACCAAGTGTCAGCAAGGGGAGCTGAAGCAATTTGGTTTTGGTTCCATTCTATATTGCTTCTTATTCAAGCAGGTTCCATAGATGAGACCCCAAGTGGTCTTTACAGAGTTGAGAGCATGGGACCCTCGCATGTAGAGGTGGGTCCGGATTATGGCCCGTACTGGAGCGGGTAAGGGGAAGGTAAATTTTGGTGACCCATTCTTTCGATGATTGAGAGATCAGCTCCTCATGGTGGAGGATTATGCATATACGGGCACTGACTTCAGTGGTGACCCTGACCTACCACTCCCACCTGGTGGACATTGGGGTGAAATCGGTAAGAAACAAAAGACCCTAAAATGGAAATAGTGTTTTTATGTTTTTTATGTTTTATATTTTTTATGTTTAATAATGAGACTTGAATGTTTTCATGCAGACGTCGGAGAAGCACGACCTAGGGGAGCCTCCCCATTGGACAGGCGATCCAGAGCCTGTTTTATACCACAGGGTGATGATGTGACAGGGGATTTTATTACAGGATTGCCGATGACTTGGAGCATTAGAGGAATTTTGGGGTCTAAAATGGGCCTCCTAAGAAAAATAATAAAATAATAGTTAAAATAATAAAATAATGGTTAAAATAATAAAATAATATTAATTAATTTTGGAGGAAGAAAGAAAAAAACTACTTTTTGTGTTCGTATTTTCGACATATCTCCCTGTGTTTTTACTCAAATTTCGATTGGAAGAGCTCGTTGGATGTAGAATTTGATTCTACATCCAACGAGTACCCACACTGCATACTTTTGACAGACCCCGCTACCCCAAAAACAAGAAATACCTGAAAAAACGTGATGATGACATCATCATCACATTTTTTCAGGTATTTCTTGTTTTTGGGGTAGCGGGGTCTGTCAAAAGTATGTAGTTTGGGTACTCGTTGGATGCGGAATCAAATTCCACATCCAACGAGCTCTCCCGATCGAAATTTGAGTAAAAACACAATGAGATATGTCGAAAATACGAACAAAAAAAGTAGTTTTTTTTAATGACAAATATGCCAATTCAACCATTATGGTTGACTTATTTTATTGAAATTCTATTGGTTCTTGAATTCCAACTCACAAAAACTTATTTTGGCACGTTTTCTTATAAGGCCCATTTTAGACCCCAAATTTCCTCTAATGACAACATGATTCCATCATGGTTGTGGTAGACAAGTTGACTAAGGCAGCACATTTTATACCAGTGAAGTCTATGCATATGACGGATGACGTTGCAAAGATCTTCATGAAGGAGATTTTCAAATTGCATGGATTGCCGAAGGCAATAGTCTCTGATAGGGATGTCAGGTTCACTTCCAACTTTTGGAAGGGGTTGTTTGCAGACTTGGGTACAAAGCTAAACTTCAGCACTGCATACCATCCTCAGACAGATGGCCAGACAGAAAGAGTTAATCAGGTACTTGAATACATGCTTCGCATGTACCTAATGGAAAAACCAACCAAGTGGAAAGATTAATTGCACTTGGTAGAGTTTGCTTATAAAAATGGACATCAGGAATCCTTGGGGATGGGTCCGTATAAAGCTTTGTATGGAAGAAGGTGTAGGACACCAGTGACTTGGGATAATCCAGTGAACCGGATTGTGCTTGGACCAGAATTGCTCAAGGAAATGGAGCAAGAGGTTGTAAAGATCAGGAAGAACCTAAAAGCAGCACAGGATAGACAGAAAAGCTATGCCGATAAGCATAGGGTGAATAGGGAGTTCAGTGTTGGGGATCATGTTTACCTCAGAGTGAGGGCAAGGAAGAGTTCCTTGAAGCTTGGAATTTGTGCCAAGTTGTCACCGAGATATTGTGGGCCATTTGAAGTGCTTGAAAGGATAGGGCCAGTTTCATATAGACTTGCATTGCCTGCTAGCACTAGGAATCATAATGGTTTTCATGTTTCTTTGCTTAAGAGATATGTACATGATCCTAACCATGTGATAAATTGGGATGTGATTCAGGTGGAACCCGAGGGAGAGTTCCGAATCAAGCCAATGCGCATCCTCGATAGGAAGGTCACAATGCTCCAGAACTGAGCCATAGGTCAGGTAAAGGTGCAATGGGAGCACTTCGGACCTAAAGAGGCTACATGGGAGGTTGGAGGATGCCATGCAATTGGCACATCCATTTTTGTTCAATTCTACAGAACACTGGGGCGATACCAGTGTAGCATTTTGTTCAAATTTTGTAAAGCACTGAGGACAGTGCTATTGAAGGGGGAGGGGAATGTAATGTCCCAGTTTTGACCTCATTACATTAGATGTATATTATGTATAAATTGTAAATGATCAGGGTGTGGAGCTAAAGGCCAAGGCCCCACCATTGATCGGTTATGTTATTTTTTGGATTTGAATTGTTACCAATGGTATATCGGGGCATGCAACATATATTATGATGGTCATCATGTAAATATGCATCTATAATTAAAAATGAACCCAACCAGCTACGATCGCGGCAACTAAAATGAGAAAGGGGCATGATTTTCACAAGGATAGGGGTGGGGGAAATTGTCAACCTTGGCCAATGAGAGAAAAACCCATATGTCTTCTTCCTTTGTTTTATTCCAACCACTTTCATTAAGAAAGGATGTTGGTGGTTGAGGCAGTTATGATCTTGGAAGTGGGGTGGCAGGACTATCAGTCCTCACCCACACGCACACTCTACCCACGATTTTGTTGTTCATCCTCTCACGCAGATCTTCTTCTCTCCACGACTGTGCTGAAGGCTCACACACTTCCAATTTTTGTGTCCTTCCTGTTTTTTGTTCATCCACAGAAAAAAATGGAGCTATTTTTCCTCACATAGGACCTCCATTATCTATTCATTCCTCACAGGGTCGGATTGTTTTCCACGCACAGGATTTTACTGGGTTTTATCCACGTATTTTTCCTCTGCGGATCTACGGATGGTTTGGCTGTATTCTTCCCTCATGGAATGATTCATGGGTCCTGTGTTGTCATTTTCATTCACGCCCAGGCTGGGGAACTATAATCTCTTTCCCAGCATGGTCTATGTATGTTTTCTCGACTACTTCATTGCCCAAGGATGGGTTGAGTTTTCCCCACGTTGTGAGCCACATCCATTGATGCATTTTGGGGGCTGTTAATTTCCCTAGGCCATGAGCTCTATTTGTTGTTACGTTTGGGGACTGCTATAGATGGTTTGAAGTCATTTTCCCTGGTTTAAGCTATGATAGCTAAATTGATTGCCTGAGTGCAATGGTTGGTCTTTGGATTATATTGGGAGCAGGGATGGGGGCTTAGTTTTTCTTGATAAACCTGGTGGCTGGAAACCACACAGACAGAGCTAAAGGGCTGGCCTTCTTCTCCATCACCCCTGAATAGCACTGGAAGGGAATGCAGGGCCTAAGGGACTGTGTAATAGAGAAGGGACCGATTCCTTGTGTTGGGTGTGTTTGGGTGTCTTAGAGGTCAGGCTAGTTCTGGTGTAGGTGTTCTTGGCTCTGTAATGAGCTCACCAGCTTAGCATTGATCCTTTCCCAACTCCTTGATGGCCTGATAAACCCAACTGTGTTGGCTTGGCTATGTTTTGTATATCCCTGGCTATGTGTAAGCCTGCTAGTTCCCTTAATCCTTGGAGAATCATGCCCAGCTCGGGGGTGGCAGCGCTGCTGAGAGATTAAGGAGCACACTAGCCTATGGTTGGGTGGAACGTTGCAGCGACGTAGCTGGTTGCGGATCGAGTTCATCATAAGATAAGTGATTTTTTCCATTTTACTTTTGCAATCTTAATTTTCGTTAATGAAATTGATGAACATGTTAAATGAACACATGCATGTATGAATGCTGTTGGTTTTCGTTGTGTATGATGACTAAAATGCATCTGTGCATGATAAGCGATCCTGTGTGCATATTATAGTTAAAATTTTGTTTAAGCATTCTGTTTCAGTCCTTTTATGCATGTACATGTTCATGGGGGCTCTTAGCCTGGGTGTTCGAAGCTTGTAGTCACATCCTCTTCGCTGGTCGGAGGCATGGGGATGTGACACAACGTGCCTTTGATAATCTAAAAAATTCTCTAACTCATTCACCCATGATACACCCCCCAGATTATTCAAAGGATTTTCTCCTATACATTGCTACCTCCACCACTACCATCACTATGGTCTTAGTGTAGGAGAATCCCGATGGTCAAGAGCACGTGATCTTCTATGCTAGTAAGAATCTCATGGATTTCAAAACTTGATATTCATGTGTGGAGAAATTAGCATTGGCCATGGTCATTGATGTTCAAAAATTTCATCACTACATTTTTCTCCGCACAACCACCATATTGGAAGAATAGAACCCTATGTACTACATCCTGACTCGTCAGGTGCTGGGGGGAAAGTACTTCTGATGGATATTCATGCCACAAGAGCTTGATCTAGAATTTTCCAAAGATACATCAAAGAAATCCTTGGTATTTTTTGAGCTCATGTGTGATCTTCCCTATCCTTCGACGGAATCTGGGCCTAGTGATTCATTCATGGATGAATTCCTGTTCCTGATAAGCACTACCGACCCATGGTATGGATATTTGCTCATTTATCTACAGACACAAAGATTTCAGCCTACTCTATCCCATGACGATCGTCACCGTATCCATCACCACGAAAAATACTAACTCATCTTGAATGACACTTTGTATAGACGTGATATTGATTCTGTTCTCCGGTGATGCCTTACCCACGAGGAAGCTGAACAAGTTTTGAATGATTACCACTCCAGAGCATGTGGCGGTCATTTATCTTGGATGGCTACAACCCAGAAAATCCTTTGCACTGGCTATTCTTGGCCTTCAGTCTTTAAAGATTGTCATGAGGCTGTTAAGAGATGCCCACCCTTTCAACATTTTTATTTGAAAAAGTGCACTCATCCTACTCCATTACACCCCATCATTGCCATTGGCCCTTTTTCCAAATGGGGAATTGATTATATGCATTGTAATCCTACCTCAGCTAGGGGGCATGGTTACATCATCGTAGCCGCTGACTATTTTACAAAATGGGCTGAGACCATGCCTACATATGTAGAGGACAGTAAGACTACCACTCTCTTCCTATTCAATCATGTGATAACGAGATTCGGAGTCCTGCATTCCATAGTTACTGATCATGGATCACATTTATGTAATCAAATGATGGAGGAACTAAGTGGCAAGCTAGGTTTTCATCATGAAAAATCTATGCCCTATTATCCACAACCTAATGGTCAAGTCGAGTCCATTAACAAAGTTTTGAAAATGATGCTTTGTTAGATGGTTGGAGACCATAAATCCAATTGGCACCATATCATTTTTATCACTCTTTGGGATTATAGGACTTTGGTGAAAACAACTACTGGTTTCACACCTTTCCAACTTGTCTATGGACTAGAATCTGTCTTACCGATTCATTATTAGATTCCATCCTTGAAACTTGCCATCGAACTTCTCCCATACACTTCTGCAGAGGAAGAGAGATTTCTATACTTGAATAACCTTGACAAAACTAGAAGAAATGCTGCCTTAGATAATGAGGCACAAAAGAAACACATCAAGGTGCAGTATGACAAGTCTATCCAACCTCGTGCCTTTAACGAGGGTGACCTAGTTTTGACTTATGATCAGAGATATGAAAAACTAGGGAAAGGGATGTTTGAATCCATGTGGTATGGTCCTTTCATCATTTCCAAAGTTTTATAGAAAGGGGCCTACAAGCTCATGGACTATGATGGAATCCCCTTAGGACAACCTCGCAATTGGTTGTACCAGAAGAGGTACTATGCCTAGATATATCTTGGATAGTATCTTGTATATATGTATATTACTTGAATTTTAGTGTGCTTAAGTATTTTCAATATGGTTTTGAGTTTAGTGTCCATATCTATTTATACCATGTTTTGGTCATGCAGAGAAGATGGCTTTCTATGGCTTCGCTGATGGTGTTTTCCACCACACCTTGAATCTTTCCTCAGCTACTTAGGTTATCTATTCCCTAGCTTACAATTTGGTCAGTTTAGGAGTGGTTTGTATTGGTCCCACTACCAACAATATCGTTGAGTATCGAGCAGTCATACGTCTTCTGACTGAAGCTACCTCCAAGGATGTTCGCAACTTGGTAGTCTTGATGGACTCGCAACTTGTGTTTTGTCATCTAAACCATGTCTATACCATTAGGAATCATGTTCTTCTCCATCTCCTCTGGAGGGTACTTTTGTTATAAAGTTCATTTGATACTATCACCTATAGGAATATCCCTAGGGAACATAATGCAGTTGTCGACTCATTGGCAAATTACATCCTAGACTGGCATATTGCCCATTCATGACATGAAAATCAAACATGGTTCACTATAAATAAACTAAAAGACATGTAAAAATCATGTAAAATACATTCACTATTTGAGACATATAAACACCAAGGTAGAAGTTTGTATATATATATATATATATATATATAAACATGTTTTACAAAAAATAGGTCGTGAGACCTCATCTGAAGCACATAGGTTTTCAGGTAAAAAATCATCATACAAAAGTCCTGAAGCTATCTATCAGATTTCAGTGAATACATCATGCACTCATCAGCTAGTGATGCTCGTGGTAACACATAATTGCTTGGGCTAATCTACGTAGCAGTCTGCTGAAATGACCGGGTACTCCCACAGTAGGCCTCTGGTACCTTAGTGGGAGGTCATCGATCGAGGCAGCCGGGATGTCTAGAGTCAACCTCTCGAGGTTATCCTCTATCTTCCCTATCACATCATCACCCTATGGTACAAAATAGGCTCTGGCTTGCCTATCTAATGGAGAGGCTCCCCCAGGTTGTGCTACTTTGGTGTCTGCATGAAAACATTCAAGTCTCATTACTAAACATAAAAACATAAAATGTCAAAACATAAAAACACAATTTCCTTTTTAGGGATTTTGTATCTTATTGATATAACACCACTGTCCACCAAGTGCGACCGGTAGGTCAGGGTCACCACTGAATTCAATGCCTGCATATGCATAGTCCTCCACCATGAGGAGCTGATCTCTCAATCATCGAAAGAACGGGTCACCAAACTTTACCTTGCCTCTACTCACTCCAGTATGGGCCATAATCTAGACCCACCTATGCATGTGAGGGTCTTGTGCCCTCAAATCTGTAAAGACCACCTATGGTCTCATCTGTGGAACCCGCTCAAAAAAGAAACAAGCTAGAATGGAATCGAAACCAGATTGCTTCAGCTCCCCCTGTCGACACTTGGTCAGCTGATCCTTGAAGATCAGAAGTAGAGCTTCCACTTAGTTGAAAACTGTGGGTGCCATGGCCTCTATGGTGTAGAGAATATGCGCTCTAGATTCCTGGTGTACCCCTTGGCTTCCTACCACTCTTTTCATGGTAAACAATACTATCTATAGAGGGCCATCCACCACTGCTTTTATGGGAATTCTATTCCCTGATGTCCTGGTCCCAGGAATACAATGGCGGTTTATCAACTCCTGAGTAGTAATGTCCCCTCCATGGGAACTAGTCAAAGAGATGGGAGAACCCCATCTTGATAGGCCTTCCAAGAAGTAGATGTCCTCTACTTCAACCTTCAATACGTGAGAACCAACCTCGAAATACTATTTCTCTGGATTTCACATCCAGAGTATATGCTCTAGTAGTCGCTCATGTGATACCATGCTAGGTGTGCATAAAAACTTTAGAAGTCCGCAGTCTCTCAATGTGGCTATACAACCTGTGTTTTGTTCGGCAAAGGAATTGTCATTGTCATGTTGCCTCTCTTTAGATATTACCATTTTTTATCCATAAGAACCTGTCAAAAACCATCACAAGACCAATTAGAAACATTCCCAATCATTCAAATCCTCAAAAATGAGCTAGGTTTTCTTGTGCATGCCTTTTTATTTACCCACAACTGGCACCTCCTATGTCCCATTGAGGATAGGTGGTGGCACCACCTGTGCGTAGTGTTTTCGGCGTGGTTCTAGTGGGGTACTGCTCATCCTGCAAGGGGTAAGAACGGTGCATGCTTCCATGATTTTAGGGCTTTCCCAATAGGCCCAAAATGCCACCAAAAGTCAAAATTGAAAGCATGAAATGAAAGAGTAGGGTCTAAGATATTACCTGGAACTAACGGTGCATGAATCCGACAGTAGATGCTCTCGATATCAGCGACTGAAAATTTGGCCAAGAAAATGCTCCAAAGGCTCTCCACTGTGGGTAAATGGTAAAATGTTTTGATTTTTTACTATTTACATGACTTTTATATACATTTTAGGGTTTTACATGTTATAGTTTTGTTTTAAAATAATTTATTACTGAAAATCTATCAGTCATAATCCTTTAATGTCAGTTATTGGAGAATTTAATACTTGTTTTTCAAGTCGTTGCAAGATAGAAGAGCGGTAGCAGTAAAAGTTTTGGGAGTTTGTTTTTTACTTTTTTCGTACTACCATAAAACGGAAAAATTCTTTTGAGCGTTTATTGTGACACTTTGGTCATGTTCTTCAAATTTAGCATCAAAGGTCTGAGTCCTTTTATAATTCTTTTCAGACTCATTAAAGAACTTGAAAATTCATTCATCTGATGGTAGGTTATCACTTTTTCCATTTAGGTGAACTATTTTACGAAAAAGGACCCTATGGATTCTTCTTCCGTGGTCGTTCAGACTCTCTAAACATGAACAATACCGAGTTAACTTTCATTCGACTCATTAAATAAAACATTGAGAGACCCTCTTTTGGGAACGAACCCCTCCTCTCTCAGGTTCGTAAAACATATGAGTTTGGACTTGTCTTTGAACAAGCTATAACGAGTTTTTGTTATCGTCTTTGAACTTGTAAAAATGAAAAAGAGGCACTCATAAACCAGATGGGGAAAATGGGAAGGGAATCATTTTGCAAATAAGCGGCAGTAGTTTGTCGTTACCTTTGAACATGGCACTTATCTGCATATCATTTTAGTCAATTGGGTATTTAGCTGATCTCCATGATGATCCACTTTCATGAGTCATGTCACTCCTTTGAGTCTTTCAAAAGAATGCATTTTCCACTATCACACTGTGTGTTTGTCTGGTCTAGTCAAGCTCCCAAGTCTTTTTTCGTGCCGCCTGATGTTCAAAGGGAAGTTGAAGAAGTTTACCTCTGCAGTCAAAACAGTCTCTGTGTTAGTACTTTTGAGTCAGTATTATGGTTACCTTATTCACATCATTCTAGAACTTTGTTCTAAGTTTCATGTCATCGATGTGGGACTCATCATGGCCCTCCTTCGATGAGACTATTCCCGTCGACATCAGCTCATCATCCGAGAAATAGTCTTAGAAACAAAACTTAGTACCTTGAGATCTGTATGCCTCAATGAAAAATTCTCTCACTCTCAACATAGTTTCACATCATTAACCTTTGATCGATGGAATCAAATGGGTGTTCGACATCAAGACATCTATTCATGCTCAATATATTGTACTAGGGTACCTTGGGAATCATTAACATCAATGGTGATCTCCCTCGCACTTGTTAACGGTTCATATCATTGGCCAGTAATCAAGTGGTTTCTACCATGTTTGACTTCAGAACATTGTAATCACATGGATAGAATCCTACTTTCTGGAAGACAAGATGAAGACCCTGGGTATTTGTTTAGCGCTCATTTCTTTCACTAGGTTGCGATGGATTTTTGTATATCTAGCATGGATCCACATTTGTATGGTGGTGGCTATGCTCAAATTTGTGTCTGTATGACATAGATATATGTTGTATGTCCGGTATCTATGTCCAAGTTTGAGTCCTCTATCACATGGATCTACACTGTATTCTAGTAGCCATGCTTGTTTATTCCTCTCATGGATGTGTCTTGTATTGGTCCGCAGCTATGAGTTGGTTACATTTTTCTGTGAGTCAAAGGTATTGATGTACTATAGTATCCTACTCAATGACATTACCTAACAGAGATAACATTCTCACCTCAAAGTGACAACTTGTTCTCTCAAAGCTCCCGCTTATCGTATCCCTCTAAGCCTCATGCTTTGGGGGGAGTTTTGTTAGACCTAAATCATGTCACCATCATGTGATGAGATCCTTAACCCCTATGTTTTCCCTTAATCCCAAAACATGGAATGGAAACTTGCTCTGGATGTTAATTCTACTTGAAAAAACCTGGCACCACCCTTACCCTTTGGCTGATGAGTTGTACCTTCTTCAGCACTGCCTGTATCTCATTGTAGAGAAGTGGTGCCACCGCCTATAGGCTTTGTTCTTGAAGTGGTTGTCACCTAAACTTCTCTATCATAAGGGAGCAAAAGCAGTAATTTGGGTAAAATGGGAAAAAGAGAAGTCTCTCGAGGCTTCTAGATCATGAGCCTCGTGTCTGTTATAGCTGATTTCACAACTCCAGGTGAATCACACTTTGTAGCCTTCCCCTGTCCTGCTGTAGACTTCGTAGACCCCATGGACCATTTTTTGTCCTTTGATGTTTCCTTGACCATCCCTAAAAACATGAGAAAAATGATGCACACGACTTTTAAACCTATAAGCGGGTATATACACGGGTTTGACCACTAAAACCGCGTACATCGGGATGTGTACAAAATCCAAATCCTTTTGGAGTTTTCCTTGACATGGATCTAAGTCACTTGACTCCTAGCCTTCCCTATGCCTTGATATCGCTTGGATTCGACCTTTCATTACCCCTTTGAAAAGCTATGTAAGGAACCTCGTGGTACATTGAAGGCAAAAGAGAGAATTGAGAGCAAAGAAACTATAGTCCATTTTTTCCGGAACTTATGCTCAAGTCTGCATCCCTTTGTCCCTTGGAGCACTTTTGTGTTCTTCCCAAGCTTGGATTTTTCTTGTGAGCTTGCTATCTAGAGATGGAGGATTGAAGTGGTGGAGGCCCAAGTGGGGGATTCAGTTTCTCCGGTTCGCAGAAGTGCCGTCAGAGATTGTATCTTGTAATCTCTTATTTATATTAATAGAAATATCTTTTCCTGTCCAATAATGTGTGTTTGAATGAATATTTTATCCATTGGATTATGTCAAATGCTTATACATTATTGATTATATATGCGAGAATAGATCTAACACCATTATATATAGAATGCTTGTATTGTTTACTTGTTGTTGAGGAAGTAATCTATCAATTCAAGCTGAAGATGGAAAGCTCAACGGGGATCTACTTCAACCGTTAGGAATAAGGTACGAGGTTTGATCCTTTAGTGTTAGGAATTTAATTTCTATTGCATATTGGAAAGGATTGATTTCTGGAGTCAAGCTCTTTGTTGTGGTACCACAAGCCATAGGAATTTCTCTCCATAACAGAATTGGTGACTCCACTGGGGAGTTCCTAGTAGCTGTCCTTTGGGGATTGTTTTATCAGCGTTCAATGAATTTGAGTTGCTCTTTCTCTCTTGTTTCTGTGTCAGGTCTGGGGGCATGTTTGCCTGGTAGTGTCTGATTGGTGTGAAGTTTGTCTCAGCCTATCTATTTGCCTTGATTTTATGCACCTTTCTTCCTGTACGTGAGTTTTGAACTCACAGTCGCGTATACACATGGGTTTCTATTCTATTTCCACATATACACGCGGGTTTACTGCGAACAGTCACATATTCCCTTAATTTTGCCTTTTTGGGGAAGTTAAATGGTTGCTGGGTGAAGTTTGATGTTTGCTGAGTCTCCTTTGGCACTACTTGAGTTTGTTTATACCTCTATTTCTGACCAGAAACGTTTTTTTAGGCTAATATTTTTTTTTCTTTTTAAAAAGGTTCTTGTCATGGCATTTTCAATTTTTTGTTTGAGATTAGTGCATTAGAGTTCTTTTACCTTAGTGCTTTGCTAGAGTGTTGTTTGTGTGTGCTTGCAGAGTCTAGGGGTCGTAGAATCATTCTTTTTCTTTTTGCATCTCGTTTTATTTCAAAAAATCCGAAAACATTTGCTTATCATTATGCATTGCATTTTGCATTTTGCATTGTACTTGCACTAGATTTGCTTTGGAGTATTAGTTAGGACTTCATATAGGAAAGCTTTCATTCATCATTTGAATAAAAATTGTGCATTTCACATAGTAGCATACCCTATTTTCATGGACATAATGCATTTACATTGATTGTTAGGTGTGCATTTTACTTCATGTTGTGTCATAACACCATTAGTTTCACGACCATATCCCTATTTTGAGAAATAAATCCAATTAAAATCAATGCTAAATTAAAATGAACTACACTCTTTTATTTTATAAGGTGCACCAACAAGCTTAGGTTTTAGGATCTTGGAATAGTTCATTGTAAGTAAATTCTCCAAGATCACTAAACAACAACATGTATGTGTCTGTCCAGGTGAGTGTGTGAAATCATTGGTATAACCAGTGTTTCTCAGGGTCCTCCTCTCAAAAGGGAGTTAAGCACGAGGCAGTGTGAGCGGTCATTAATTGGGATGACCCCTAGTCATAACTGAGTAGCACTGAATATATTTCCAGGATTGTATTCATATCTGGGGGCTCTTTGGAGAGTTTCGGGCTTTGCTACCCTACCCATATGATCAATCCCACCTACGACTGTCTACCTGATCATTGATTATATTGAGGTGACCTTAGTGTCCTTACCTAGGATATCGAGGGGGTACTTTGCAGGGGTTATTCTGTGGGTGTCCCGGCCAGGTTGGGGTCGGATAGCACAGTTGCTTTACGCATTGAATCTGAGGGCCACAATAATTGGTTACGTACCTCTGCTTGTTGTGTATGGGAGTATCAAGCCTCTCCTAGGTGAGACATACCTGCTTCATTTGGGAGCTCACTTATCCATCCATTGTTTTCTTGCATTTGGCTTTAGATTTTATTAGTGATTGATCTGTGCACGATAGTTGGCCTAGGGTTTACGTAAATAGAGAGTCTTTTATATTTTTTGAGTCATTGTGGATTTGGGTGCGACTCCTCACCATTCTCGTCATTTATCAGGACTTCCACCTTCTACTTATCCTCCTACTTTGGGAGAGAGACCTAGACAGTCCAGGAAGACTATTTCACACATTGATTCACACACCATGGGAGACCATTTAGAAGGTATCCCTAAACCACCTTCTCCCATTCGTGTAGATGATGGGGAGTTTACTCCTACTTAGGATCCTTCACCTGACTTGGTTGAGTTAAGTCCTATGATTTATGAGATAGGAACCATGCATGATAGACCTACTCACTCTAGGGTTGATTCCCCATTGATGCGTTACTGGTATGGAATGTCGGAGGACACCGAGACTCATTTTGAACCTGCCAGCACTAACTATGGTAGTTATGGTATGTCTGGTTTTCCTATGCATGATTTGGAATTTCATGTCGAATCTAACTTCGAGCCTAACACTATGCCTTGGGGCACTCTCATTCCTTACCATGCGGAGAGGTTTGGGAGTACTAGTCACATTGCACCTTCCATCCCAGTGGTGGAAGTTACATCACATAACCCTCCTAGGTCTAGGGTTAGTGATCCTATTAGGATACCAGATCCGAGACGAGTGATGATAGGGAACAACACGTACATTATTACTCATATTCCTTGATCCTCTATCCCTAGTTCTTCAAATGTTCACCCTCCACCTTATTCGCGTGGTCCTTCGAGTCGGGAGATGGCTACGAGTCAGGTCCGTACTGCGGTTACTGGACCAATTGTGTCTCAGGTTTACATACCGCCCATTGCTTCGGGAGGTTATGTTCATGCTTCTAGAGTTCATGTTACTACTTCCAGGCCGTATATCCCTACTTCCGGTATGTATATTCCTACTTCCGGAGCATATCTTCCTACTTATGGAGTGTCTCATGGCACATCGCATGCGATGAATTATGGACCTTATTATGGGACGCAGTATGGATAGGGTTCTTCACCTTATGGGGGCAGGTATCAACAACCTGCTTACTCTCCTAATTACAGCTTTGTAGCTCCTACTAGTTAAGGTCCACCACACTATGGTGCTTCCACGCCACCCTATATGGGTCATACAGGAGGAGGTCACTATGGCCAAGGCCATGGTGGTAATCAAACCTATTCAAATCAGGGAGTGGTCCATCGACCTCATCATCCTAGGCTCCCTTTCCTTGCGACGCTCAATCTTCCTGACCTGTCGAGATTAACGAATGATCCTATAGCTCATGACCCGGCTTGGCCAGCTGTCCCTACCAAGATTCCTTCAGACATGCCTAAGTTCAAGGGTAAACCGGGAGAGGATCCAAGCGAACACGTTACTACGTTTCACCTATGGTGCTCTTCGAATTCCTTACATTAGGACTCAATCCGTTTGAGACTATTTCAACACACCCTTACAGGGCCTACCGCGAAATGGTATATAGAGTTACCTAGGGGAGCTTTCGCTTTGTTCGATGACCTTGCAATGAATTTTGTTAATCACTTCTAGCTACCAGTGCATTATGACATTGGCACTGAAATCTTGTCGACATTTCAGTAAGATAAAGCCACACATATCTCTAATCACATTCAAGAGTCGCGTAGATGGAAGAGGTTAATTAAAGCCTTTATACCATTGGAGTTCCTCCTCGAATGGTTGCTCAAGTCGTTATTTCCATATATAGAGAAGGATTTTTCCACATCCGGAGTACAGAATGAGGAACAAGCAATTTTAGGGCATAGGAACTGGACTTGATCTATGCTCAGTCCGGTTTGTTATATGAGATTATTCCCAATGCTCCGCATTCTAGTTTCAACCCCAAAGTCAAACCTGGACCACATGCTAATGGCATTGTGGGTTGTGCAAGTGCGAAACCTATAGATTCGGTTACAAAACAAGTTATTCAATTGTCAATCAACCAATCTGCTTCGGGACAAGCTACAACTTTGTCTCAACCCGCCCAAATGGTGAGTGTACTTTATGTATAATCGTCGGACCAGAAGGGTAACTAGCAGCACGAATGGAATAGAAAAAAGGGTAAAAATAATCATAAGGGTGGGAATAAGAATAAGAATGCTAATAGTAATGACAAGAACGATCGAAATGCTGGGGGGGACAAGTAAGCTAAACGTAAGGTTAAGTTTCCTTGCAAGTTATGTAAGGACGATCACCTCACTTACTTGTGCCCTCGTATTGAGGAAGCTTCGAGATTATTGGCACAGGGCCCAGCTGTGCTAAAAAACCCTTTACCACACAATCAAAATATGAATTTGAAGTCCCATGATCAATCTGGTGGTGATCAAGATCCACCGGAGACTAGTGGTCGTGGTTGCATTAACATGGTCCGTGCTGCGAAAGTTGTGACCCATGCGAAAGATTATGGTTCATCACAATCTAGCCCGGGCAAAGAGCCTGATCCACCAGGGTCCCCTTTGCGTATTAAGAAACCTATGGATAAACCTGAGACTACACCTTGAATTCCTAAGGGTGTCCTGTTGGCACCCCAACAACTCCCCTTGATTTTACAAAAATCAAGGGACCCCCATTAGAATTTTGTAAATACTTAGCTTGTGAGGTTCTTCTATTTTCTCTTTCTTGATTTAGTTAGTTGTTTGATAATATCCTTTTTGACCCTTGGTTTTCTAGATCACCTTCCCTTTAACTTGGTTATGATGGAAGATTATTCGAATGGTGATCGTTTGCTTTCTCAAGTTTTGGATTTAAATTCTTCTTGGTTGAGGCTTTTGCTTTCTTTCCATGATGACCTTACAATGTTATTTTCTTTCATTGCATCATTTAACTGAATACTTGGCCGATAATTGATCATTTTTTCTTTCGAAGTTTCCTTATTTTCTGGTGGTAGAACAATACTTACGCTCCATTTTAGTTAAGTTGATTGCATGTCCGAATTTGAAAGCATTGAATTATTTGGATCTCTCGATGGCCTTGTCTATTTTTCAAATCTTTAATGCTTTAACGAGGTAATGAGCATATTCGTAGATCTTTAATTAGTTGGTTGGTTCCCTATTTTGCTCCTTTCAAACTTATATCTTAAAAGAAAATACATGTCATAAAAAGGAACTAAACTTATTGTTCTCATTTTGAGCAATTAAAATTTTCAAATCCTTCAACTTTTAATAAAGATTCTTGCCATTCGCTTATTAATGACAAATTTAATATGATAAGTGGCATGTAGTTTGAAAGTCTAGGGTGAGGTGAGGATATCTCATCTAAAGCAATTCCTTTAAAATTTTATGAATTAATAAATGTGTCAAATAAAATGATCCATAAAATATTTTTTTTTTAAAAAGGTACAAAATGTTTTTCACACCTTACTTATATTTTTAACATTAAGTACTTACAATTGTATTTCCTTTTATACCATGTAATTAATTAATGTTTTATAAAAAATTGGTATCTTATGGCTTTAACTTGTAAAGTATCCATATTTGTGAAAACTTTTTCCACATAGATTAATTAATGGGTGTGGATATTTATAACTTATGCAATTTAAATATTATTATTTCTAAATGCATATTGCTTGATATTCCGTAGTTCATTGCAAAATAAAAAGGGAAACATGTGTTATTTGACTTAATAAAGATGACATTCCCCAGCCATAAACTACAAACTATTCTCATAGATAAAGGCTTTTATAGTTTAAGGAGAAGTAACTCTGCCAAGCATGTTGGAGAAAAATATCAGTAAGTCACAAATGATGGTTTGATAAATTAAGATGTTACGTTTAGAGCGAGAATCATACTCTCATTAGTTACATTTGTTTTTTCCATCTTTTTGTAATAATTATTTATTTATTAAGAATCTCTTAATTATTCTCCATCAATTAATAAAAGAATTCTTTTTGAGCAGATCTTGTTACAAGTACATCATGTCATCAATGAAATTCCTCGTTTTTCTCAAATAGATTTTGTGATCGATAAATCTGCCAGCTCGATTGACTGTCATTAAGACTGTTAAAATTACATTAATAAATTGGTAGCTTGGTAAGAGGTTGGAAGCACAACGTATGAAAACATGCAAGTTGACGTCTGGAATTTTGCTTTTAATAAAGGCGAACTACAAGGAAATGTTGTTAAATAATATATTCATACTGCTGGTATTTCAAAAGCAAGAACATTAAAAGAGAGTTTAATTGGCACGCTAAAGATGGAAAATGAATCTGCATCACTATCACTCAAAAAACGCATTCGCTGCCATGATCATTTGTTTCCAAGGTAGTTGAGCCGTTGAGAGTGGGTTTGATGCTAGATGGCTATGAAAGAATTATAACACATAAATATGATACCAATTTGCTGAAATTGTTCCCACTATACGGATTTCAAGCAGAAGATTCTGCATTTGAATTTAAAATTTCTCTCTCCCATTCGCCAAAAGAAATGGATACGTTTCAAACAATTCAACCAAAAGGGTAAAGATCATTGAAGTTTGGGCCCGAGCTTATAGTAGAAAATTCCACAGAGTTGCTCCATTTATGATTTGTTAAGACCACCTAAGCATCAGAATCATATCGTGTTGAAGTTATCATTTAATGTGATTCGAATGCATCGAAGGAGTTTTCGGTTGTTAAAACAATTGATCTACTGGGTGGAATTTGAAGATCACTGTGAAAATGCATCAAGATGTATTGGCTTATAACCAGTAGTTATCAATTGGAAATCTATACGATCACGATAATTTGATAGTTAGTCAACCGATGGAATAGAAGGGATATATTATTATTTACTATTCAGATACTTTAATTGTTTATTAATAGTTATTCTTTCTTTTCTCATGGATGTAAATTCATATAAAATGCAATGAATGTATTTATATTTTTATGTGCAGGTTTGTGAGGGATTTTTCGTATTTCTTTTTATCTCAGTAACAGCGTTTTACTCGAAGCATAAAGCAAGCTTCAGTGGTTGAATATTAGATCCAGTAAAATAAGATCCACATTACCATTCTAATTTGAGGAGGTCGAGAAGTTGAAAATTGGTTTGACCAATTCATCAAATGGAGAATCGCGCATCAGTTGGAAGAGGAAAATTTCAGCAGCAAACTGGGAGCAAATGAGGGTGAAATAACCGATTCCGTGACATGGGTTTTTTCCAGAAGATCCCCATTTACCAGACACGTGAAGAATTTGCTGAAAAAAGTGAACAGTTTGGGAGATTTTCGGGGTACTCTGGACACGTTTTTCGGGGTAAGTGCGCCCAGCTACGAAATTTAGTGAGGTTTCTGTTGGGAATTTGGGGATTTAAAACAACAAATTTCTGTTTGCAGGGGAGGGGGTTGGATCTCTGTAGAATGAAGAGAAGTTTTATTCTCTGTAATTCTATTTTCTATTGGGTAGACTTTGTTATCTGTAGATAGA
Source organism: Pseudotsuga menziesii (assembly GCA_001517045.1). NCBI lineage: Eukaryota > Viridiplantae > Streptophyta > Pinopsida > Pinales > Pinaceae > Pseudotsuga > Pseudotsuga menziesii. The sequence goes on along the minus strand of LPNX010018626.1, from coordinate 63,750 downwards.
AGAGACGCAGTTGCCGCCAGAGAGAGGGATGGAGTGTTTTGAAGAAAACGACTGGAATTATATTTTATTACTGGTGTTTTGTTTATCTCTGAAGTTGGATCTTTGGGTGTAAAAACTACTGGATGTCCACAGACTGATACCACTTCTGGTACTTTTTGTTTTGGATTATTATTATTATATATATTTCAACATGTTATCTTCTTTCTTTATATTAACTCAGTATACTTTGATATACTGATGCTTAATTACATTTTTCACTTTATCAGTTCAAGATAGTTTTTTTCGAATGAATATCTTATTATAATTATGTTTATTAGTATTTTTACTATAAACCTAAGGTATAATGATTTACTTTTCTGTCTTTTCAAAATTTCATTTGTATGTTTACAGTGATTATTTTTAATAGACATTAAATGAAATTCAAATAACTATCTTGATAATTAATTATTAATTAATTTCAGACAGTTGAAATTAACTGTGTGTTTACAGATTATGTTTCAATTCTGTTGTCATATAGCAGAGTGACTTATTAGTTATAATTTAAATGTGTTTGTTTAAATTATGCTTTAGTCTTTCTGTTCATCTTTTAATGATTAATAGTTAATATAATCTTAAATTTGCTCTCAGCTGAGATAGGGGTAAATAGAATAGTTAAGTTTAAATTTCATTTTTAAGTTTAATTAAGAACTGTTAAATCATTTTGCATACTTTACATAAGTTTTCATATTCAGAAAACTTCCCAAAAAATCGAAGTCTTTCCTTAAGAAAGCAACCTTAGGATATTTTAGATATTTAGGTAAAATAAACAATAGAATAGGTTAGATTTTGCTGGTTGTAAGTTCTCCTTAAGAGACAAACTAGCTGGTAGTAGGACCATAACCTGTGAGGTTTTGTTAATTCAAACATACCGGACGCTGCTTTAAGCTGATTGTGTGGACAAAACCTCCTTATTGGCCTAGATTCAGAAAAACGGGCCAACAAGTCCTTAAGCATTTAAGGCATAATCCAAATGCCCGAGCTGCCCAGAACTATTCAGTTGTCGAGGATTTTGGACACACTCCTTGTGTGATGTCTGCATTCCAAGTGCTTCAGAGTTTTACTTTGCAAAGGAAGGCGTTGCTTTTTGCCCTTGGTGTGAATGATGATGATTCTTCCTCCGTGATCAAATTTGAAACCGCAGGACTTCAGCTTCGCTTTCCCTACTATGTGTCTCTTTTGATTCATGTAGAATGTATTAATATGATCATCAAGCGCACTATGATTGAAGAGGGCGCTGCTACTTCTGTGATGTCTTTATCCTGCTGGAAGGGTATGGGTTCCCCTGAGCTGTCTAAATTAGTGACCATGTTAACTACGTTCGATGGGAGATATTTTAGGCCGCACAACATCCTTCCTTCCCTTAAAGTATGTTTGGGAGGGAAGACCATTGCGATAGAGTTCGAGGTGGTTGATGCGCCCCTTGACAACAATCTCTTGCTGGGTAGGAACTGGATGTATAGTATGCAAGCCATTGCTTCTTCCTTGTTTCATGTTGTATGCTTTCCACATAATGGGAAGATCATAACGATTAATCAAATGACATTCAAGAATCCATCTGTTACCGCATCTTCGGGAGCTTCGATCCCGATCGTTGAACATTCTCAGCTGGAAATTGGGAGTGTGGGTGTAGGCATGTATCCATCCCTCATGGGAAGCTTTATTTTTCCTACACTGATCCTTATGATAGGATCTAGTTCCGATGAGGCTTCGACATCTACAAGATCGGTGTCTTTTCGCACGAGTCATATGGAAGATCCTTGGATTCTTCCTACACTTCGAGTGAGCCCATCATGACGAACATTCCATTTCTTGCCACTATGATAGCTTATCAAGCTAATCTTAAGTATGTTGCAGAGCCTAGTCCTTCCTTTTCATGGACGGAGGAGGAGGACCCTTATGTGCTGCCGGCATGGGTAGTATAGTCTTCTCATGCACACGACTGCCTTGATATGGTTTTCCCTTCAGATGAAGCGATTATAAAGGCTATGTCGAGAGTTGAGCCACCATGGGAGGAACTCCATCATAGATCTTACTTTCTTCCAGAGTTTGAACGCTTGGAGTGTGAGGATTTTAGGGTGGTTCTTAGTCAAAGAGTTGGTAGTCCTATGGTTCCATTAAGCTCTCCTGTTTCGATGGCTAATGGAAACATGGTGAACATATCTTCAACGATTCCTATCAACATCTCTCGCAATCCTAGCATGATAGAGAATGTCTATATTGGAGAGAAATGTTCCCATGCTGAGATTCTTGAATACACCGAGCTATTTAAGGAATTCCATGATATTTTTGCTTGGTCTTACAACGAGATGCCAGGTATTGATCCTCGTATTGTCGAGCACGAGATGAAGACTTACCCCAATGCTAAGCCTGTTCGACAACGTTTACGTGCGGTGAATCCTAGGAAATCACCTGTGATTAAGGTAGAGATAGAGAAGCTGTTGAAATCCGGTTTCATCTATCCCATTCCCTTGATGGAGTGGGTTTCAAACCCCATTCTGGTGGATAAGAAGTAGGGAGCGATTCGCATATGTACTGATTTCTGTGATTTGAATCATTCCTGTCCTAAGGACAATTTCCCCACACCATTTATTGATCATATTTTGGATGAGTGTGTGGGTAGCGAGGTGTTCTCCTTCATGGATGACTTTTTTGGATATAATAAGATACAAATTAAACCTGAGGACCAACATAAGACTGCATTTATTTGTCCTTGGGGAACATTTGCATATTGAAAAATGCCTTTTAGCCTTAAAAACGTTGGAGCTACATTTCAGCGGGCAATGACCTTGATCTTCCACGATCTCAAGTCAATTATTGAAGTATTTTTGGATGACCTTGCTGCTCATTCTCGTATGAGACTGCATCATCCCTATCACTTGAGATTAGTATTCGAAATATGGCGGCACTATTCGGTTATATTAAATCCTCATAAGTGCATCTTTTGTGTGAAGTCAGGTCGTTTGTTAGGATTCATTGTTTCTAAAGAGGGTATAAGATTTGACCCTTTGAAGGTTGAGGCAATACTTCAGTTGTCTCTCCAAAAGAATATTTGTCATCTTTAGTGTTTGCAAGGCATGGGAAAATTCTTACGAAGATTTGTTGTCAACTTTGCCAATTTGACTAGAGGCTTCATGCGTCTCTTGAAGGACACCCCCTTTTATTGGGAGGAGCGAGCCCAGGAGTCCTTTGATGCACTCAAGTGAGCCCTAGCATCGGCCCCGGTGATTAGTCCCCCGGATTATAGCCATGATTTTCTATTATATGTGGCCGCGTCATTAGAGACGATTGGTATGGTTTTGATTCAAGAGGATGAGGAGCTCCAAGAGCATGTCATATATTATTTGAGTCAGAACCTTATTGACATAGAGATTCATTATTCTCATGTCGAGAATCTTGCTTTAGCTACCGTACATGCGATTTAGCGGTTGAGACAATATATTCTCCTTCACTAGAACTTGGTTGCAGCCCATGTAAATTCGTTTCAATTCGTCCTCACCCGAAGGATAATTGGGGGAAAATAAAATAAATGGATTTTCATTCTACAAGAATTTGATCTCGAGTTTGTTTTGGCAAAATCGAAGAAGTCTTTAATTTTTGCAGAGCTTATATCGGATTTCCCAAGCGAGGCCGAGGATTTGGTTTGTGAAGATACGTTTGTCGATGAACACATATTCTTAATATAAACGTTAGACCCATGGTATGGGGATATCATAATATATTTACAAACATTGAAGATACTTACTCACCTCTTGCGAGATGAACGATGATGATTACGCCACGTCTCTAAGAACTGCATCATAGTGGATAACACTTTGTACCACCGTGGGGTAGATTCCATTTTACGACATTTTTTAACTCATGAGGAGGTTGAGGTAGTGCTGAATGATTTCCACAGAGGGGCTTGTGGTAGTCATTTATCTGGGATTTCTATAGCTCAAAATATTTTAAGAGCGGGTTATTTCTGGCCGTCGATCTTTAAGGATTTTGTTGATGTGGTCAAGAGGTGCCACCCTTGCCAGGTGTTCACACGTAATATGTGCTCGAAACCTGCCCTGTTACATCCCATTATCACCGCCGGTCCCTTCACTAAGTGGGGGCTGAATTTTATGGATTGCAAACTAGCTTTGGCTGGGGGGCACCATCATATTATAGTGGTTGTTGATTACTTCATGAAATGGGCTGAGGCTATGCCTACAATAAAATGCAACAGGGAGACAGTCTCCCGCTTTGTATTCAACCAAATTATTACTCGGTTCAGGATTTTGAAAGAGCTTGTCATTGACCATGGCTCACACTTTCAGAACCGTATGATGGAAGAGTTAGCATCGAAGTTAGGGTATAAGCAAGAGCATTCCTCTTCTTACTACCCTCAAGCGAATGGATAGGTAGAGGCAGTGAATAAATCATCGAAATCCATTCTCCAACGAACCATTGCACAAAGCAAGAACAATTGGCACATCATGTTATATCTTGCTTTGTGGGCATATCGAACCGCTATTAAGACTACCACTGGTTTTTCTCCATATCAAATTGTACATGGAGTAGAGTCAATATTTCTAGTTGAATGCGAGATTTCTTCTTTGAATCTAGCTATAGAACTCTTACCGGACACTTCACCATTGGAGGAGCATTTGGTTCACCTTGAGCAACTTGATGAGCAACGTTGGGATGCCTTGGTGGCTCTAGAAGTCAATAAACATCGTGTAAAGGCCCAATACAATACGTCTGTCCATCCAAGGTAATTTAGTGAAGGAGACTTGGTCCTTTTGTGGGATCAACTGAAAGAACCCTTGGGGGTAGGAAAATTTAATCCTATGTGGTGTGGTCCTTACGTGGTCAAGCGTGTGTTAGAGAAGGGTGCATATGAGTTAGTGAATTATGAAGAAACGGCCTTGGTGGAGCCTAGAAATGGGCTCTATCTCAAGAAATACTATGCATGATCTTCAGCCAAGGCTTCTTATTGTATATTATTGTATAGTTTTGCATAGTTAGGTCTTTTTCTTATAATGATAGGGTTTGTGATTAGTTTCTGTTTCTTTTGGCAGATGTCAATGGAATCTTCCACCTACATAGGATTCATGAATGGTGCAAGTTGTCACACTCAACACTCAGCCTCTGCTGCTTGGGTGATTTATACTCCTATGGGTTAGGTACTATCTTCAGGAGGTGTATGTCTATGGCCATATTCCAACAACGTTGCTGAATACAGTGTCGTTATCGAGCTTCTACAGGATGCCATTTCAAATGGTGTTCTCTCTCTTGAGGTACGTCTTGATTTGGAGTTAGTAGTGTCACAGCTCAATGGTTTGTACCATGTTAGAGATCCGATGTTATTGAGAAGATTCTTATGTGTGAGATTGTTAGAACAACAATTTGACAATATAACATATATACATATTCCAAGAAATAATAATCAAGTTGCTGACTCATATGCTAACTACGTGTTAGATTGGCATTTGTTTCATTCACAATAAATTAATCACAAGAACAATTTTTACACATGTAAATAAATAAATCGATCACCATAAATTTTTTTATATATACATCCAAAATGTGATAATACATAGTGTCATGATACAAAATTGGGGCTTTCGAGCCACCAACATATAATACATGGTAGTACAAAATGTATACACTCCTAGGTGTCTAATCCTGTGGAGGAGGAGGAGGGTTGTGATCATGGAAGGTCACTACGGCTCTAGCTAGCCATCGGAATAACCACACCCATGCACATGGTATACCCACCACCTACTGCTGCATAGCCTTAGGCAAGTCCTCGACTTGCGCCATGGGAACCCTATGTGTCAGTCTCACAAAATTGGTATGAATGCTCTAGAGCATCCACTCCGCATCCATACCCATGATGTCATCTCCTCTTCCCCTCCGTCTATGATGAGGGAAGCCTTCTGGCCACCGTGGTCCCACATATGCACACAAATGGTAGATGTCACTATGTATTGTCACCCAAAAATATGTCTTTTTGATTCCATATAATCAAGAAAACACAAAAAATTAAATAACTCAAAAAATTTAAAAAGAGAGGGTCAAGATTCGTCACCTATATCATAGTATGCCGATATTAGTGGTAGCAGCATGTCCGGATCCCCCTGGAAATCTATCCCTGCATAGGGGTAGTCATCGATGGCAACTATCTATCGTCGCCACCATGGAAAGAAGTCAGCTGGATATGGGTTGGACACCCTACCACCCCCCAGTCTGTGCATAGCATCTGCCCTATATCGTTGGGTCAGATCTCAAACTCCGTGAAGAGGAACGTCCACTCTGGGACTCAATCCTGGAACACACTCGAAGAAAAACATGCTCAAAATACTGTTGAACCCAAAGTTCTGCACTCTACCTACCTTACACTCACTGAGCTGATGTTTCATGTTTCTTAGTAGTGTAGCGCTCTAGTCATAAATCGTGGGTCTCATGCACTCCACTGCATAAAACATCAAAGGCCATGAGGCCTAGTGGAGTGATGCCAAGCCTGCTATCCTGCCCAATGTCAATAGTATGGCCTTTAGACCCAGCACCTGTATAGCATTGGTAGGGACCTAACTCCCCACCTTCTCTATGTCTAGATAGCAGTACACCGCAATGTACTCGTCGATAGTTAGGCCACCTCCTGGCCCACCACGAGAACGAAGGTTCACCACTTCCCCTCATCTAGAAATCCCAGTAATGAAGTATATGTCCTTCACCTCTATGGTGAGGGACATCCCATCTATTTGGAAGGACTCCGAGTCTGGATCCCAGTAATCCACCAGCATCTGTAATAGTCTTGGTTTGGCCCTCAAATCACCAAGACACCAAAACTTGTAGAGTCCACATGCATGTAGAGCCTGTTGAGCCATTAGATCGGCCCTTACTGCTTCCTCTACCTCACCATATTCACGCTCTCTCCACTCTAGGACCATCCTGCACAAGAAATTGCAAATTTTCAAATTAGATTATTGAAAAAACCTTATGTGATGGCCTCATACGCGACTTTTTTAAAAACAACCGCGTATGTACGTGGGTTTGAGGTCATTTTTCACATATATCCAGCCCTATATGTGGAAAAAACCTCAATTTCCATGTGGGCCACAGCGCCCACTTTAGGTTGGCCTAGAAAGCTGTGAGGAACCTGCAGCAAACAAGTAATCAAAACACACGATATAGCAGCAGAACTCAGAATCACTTTTATATTAATCGCAAGCCACTTCGAGGGGGCAACCTCCTTTGAGCAAGCTCAATACAAAATAACTTCACGGTGCCTTCCTTGGCCTCAACATACACTTATATACTAAAAATAGGCACCAATCCCATGGGTCAAAACCATGGGCCAATATAAACTATGGATCAACAAATACTACAGGCGGCTTACAAAGCATATGCGCCTCACAACAATAACACAAACTATGGATCAACAATTACTATGGGACGACTTACAAAGCATATGCGTCCAACAACAATATACTAACATAGTAAAGAGAAGGATTGACATGGGTTCCTAACATCCCCTCCCCCTTAGAAAAAGCTTTGTTCTCAAAGCTTTAGATGTGGAAATTGTCGCTGAATCTAAAGGAGTGGTTCCCATGTAGCATCCTCGGGCTGCATTCCGTGCCATTGAATTAAGACCTCTGTGATAGAGCGAGAGCGAAGCTGATGAGTGCGCTGATTGAGGACAGCCTCCGGCTCTAAAAAGATGGATCCTTCATTATCCAGTTCTGGTAAAATAGTTTGGCCTTGGATGCTGGTGCCAAGAACTTTCTTCAGACAAGAGACATGAAATACTGGATGAATGCGGGAAGAAGGCAGAAGTTCCAATTTATAAGCAACAGACCCAATCTTCTGAAGAATCTTATATGGCCCATAGAACTTTGGAGCAAGCTTATGATGCCCTTTGAGTTTTAGTGAGGATTGCTTGTAAGGCTGGAGACGAAGAAAAACCATATCACCAGCTTCAAAAGTGCACTCAGAACGGTGCTGATCAGCTTGTTGCTTCATGCGATTTCGTGCCATGTGAAGGTTTTCGCGCAAAATACGAAGAACCTCATCGCGGTTTCGAAGGACCGCGTCAACTTCCTGAACTGGTGGTTCCTGACCATAAACTACTTCATATGGAGTCATTTTAGAGGTAGTGTGGTAAGAGGTATTGTACCACCATTCAGTGAGAGGGAGCCACTTTTCCCACTGATGTTGTTGCTCAGAGGAGAAGCAACGAAGATAAGTTTCCAAGCATTTATTGATATTTTCGGTCTGACCATCTGTTTGGGGGTGATAACCTGAACTCATCTTCAGTTTGGTGCCAGTGTGGTGAAAGATTTCTGTCCAAAAATGACTGGTGAAAGTGGCATCACGATCCGAGACAATGGAAGAAGGCATTCCATGAAGACGAAATATCTGGTCTAGAAAAATTTGAGCAATGGAAGAGGCTGTATAGGGATGGCTGAGAGCACAAAAATGACTATATTTGGAGAGGCGATCAACCACAACCAAAATCACAGTCTTCCCTCCAGATTTAGGGAGCCCGTCAATGAAATCCATAGAAATATCTGTCCATATCTGGGGAGGTATGGGCAAGGGATCGAGCAATCCCGGAGGGGGTGTTGTTTCACCCTTATTGCGCTGGAAGGTATCGCATTCAACCACCATCTGTTGAATTGTCCTTTTCATGCCCTACCAAAAGAAGTTGCGCTGTGCCCGTTCATATGTTTTGAGAAAACCAGAGTGCTCCGGTGACAGAGAAGCATGGAGTTCATAGAAGATAGCTTGTTGAAGAGCTGTGTTCTGGGGAAGCACCAGACGACCCTTGTATCGCAGTGAAGCACCATCCCAAGAGTAATGTGGAACAACAGCAGGGTTGTTGTTCAAGCATTGGATGATGTGAGATAATGAAGAGTTATTGACATAACCCTGCTGAACCGATTGCAACCAATTTGGAACAGGCATAGAAATAGCGGAAAGAGAACCTTGGTCATCAAATGTGCGAGAAAGGGTAGCCACCACAAGATTGTCCGTACCCTTCTTATAAGTGATCTCATAGTCATAACCCATGAGTTTGATAACCCATTTCTGTTGTGCTGGGGAGGATACACGCTGTTCTAGGAAATATTTCAGACTCTAGTGATCATTCTGGATGCAGAAATGATTCCCTGAGAGGTAGGGTCACCACTTTTGTACTGCATGCGACATGGCCATCATTTCCTGCTCATATGTAGAGGCAGCTAAATTCTTACCAGAAAGGGCTATGCGGGTGAACGCAATGGGGTGTTCATCTTGAAGGAGATTAGCACCAAATCCATTACCACAAGCATCACTCTCAATAGTGAAGGGCTTGGAAAAATCGGGCATAGCTAGAACGGGTGTAGTACACATAGCTTGTTTCAGCTTGTCAAATGCACGCTCAGTAACAGGTGTCCATGTAAAAGCATCATTTTTCAACAGCGCAGTGAATGGAGCTGCAAGCTTCCCATAATCCTTGGCAAACTTGCGGAGTAGCCAGTCAACCCCAAAAAACCACGAAGGCTCTTGAGTGTCTTAGGAGGTGGCCAATTGTTCAGGGCAGCGATTTTGGCAGGATCCACACGAACCCCTTGTGCTGAGATAATGTGCCCGAGATACTCAACTTCCTTTTGGCCAAAAACACATTTAGACTCTTTGGCATGGAGATGATGATCAGAGAAAAGTTGCATTACAAGAGCCAGAGGCTGGAGATGGTCAGCCCATGTTTTACTGTAGATGAGGAGATCATCAAAAAATACCAGAATGAATTTCCGCAAATAGGGCTTGATGTTGGGAGGAATACGATGGTCCTTTGGTCGTGAAGGTGAAAGTCCCACTGGTTCATCAAAAACACCTGTATAGCGATCCAGAATTTGTTGGAGATCCAAAGGAGTAGTGGGGGCCGCTGATGGTTGCATTTGAATGGAATGGAGATGAGCGATGACACCATGGGAACTCTTTTAAGGAGTTTTTCCATGCGATGTGAACTGATGATGCTGAGAGACCCTAGTTGTAAGCCTTTCAATGTGTGCTTGTGTCCATTAGGGGAGAACTGCATCCAAAGTTCAGCAAAATCCCATAATATGGGGCCAAGTGTGCGCAGCCATTGAGCGCCCAAAACCACATCACATCTGCCTAAGGGCAAGGCAAACATGTCAGAGCAGAGGTTATAATATCCCATAGAGATACACACATTACGACACTTCCCTTTGCAAGGTAAGGTTCCCCCATTGGCAACCATGACTTCAAAGTTGGAGCAAGGATGGATAAAACAATCAGCTTGTTTGGCGATCCGAGGGGCAATGAAATTATGAGTGCTGCCAGAATCAATGAGTATCATAAGAGGAAGCTTCTTGAAGTAACCGCGTACCCGCATTGTTTGGGGAGAAGTGACTCCAGCTAAAGCATGGAGGGATATCTCGGGCTGGTCGTCCTGAGATGGAGGGTCAATAGGTAGCTCCTGAGTGTCAACCGGAGCATCCATTACATCGGTAACTTCTTCACCAATTTTAGAGGCAGGTGGAGAATCCACATCTAAGAGATAGATCTTTTGTTGAACACATTGATGTCCCTGACTAAATTTCTCATCACAATTATAACAAAGTCTTTTTTCTCTACGTGCCTGCATCTCTGTTTCAGACAAATGCTTGATTGGAGGTGAGCGAGGAGCTGGCAGAATGGGAGGTCGTTGAGAACCCATACTGCGGAAGGGAACAAAAGAGGATTTGGAGCACTGTTGGGATGCCATCTTGTCTTCTTCCAACTTAGCTAACCCCAGGGTTTCCATCATTGTGTTGGGACTGAACATGTTGACCTCAGAGCGAATTGCATCCTTTAGACCACTGATAAAACAACTCCGGTAGAATTCATCAGGTAATCCTTCAGTGTGATTAGCTAGGTTCTCAAATTCAATTTGATACTCTTTCACAGTGCCAGTTTGGTGAAGTTTAGTGAGAGCTCCTGTGAAGTCATAAAAAGCACTCGGACCAAATCGGTGCAAAAGGAGCTGGCAAAAAGCAGGCCATTTTGGCTCTTCATGAGCCTTGATGTACCAACAATACCATTGAAGAGCTTCCTGTTCCAAATGAAAGGAGGCAAGTGGAACTTGGTGGACATCAAAAGTATTATGAAGGCTGAAATAATGTTCTGCACGATAGATCCATCCAGTCGGATCAGTACCATTGAAGCACGGAAAATCTAGCTTCAGACCACGAAAATTGCTGGTAGAAGAGAACCCATTGGTTGATGAAGACTCGGACTGTCGTCTGGTGTTCATAGCTGAATGCTCAAGATGGAGACCGAGAAATTTTTTATCCAGTTCCTGGAGTTTTGCTTGGATGGCTGCAAGTGCTTCCTCCATGATTTTTTCTCCTGTGCGGGTGACAACCATAAGCAGGAGATTTTTCAAGAAGGGATCTGCAACGACGCCGAAGTAATCGGAAACAGATGGATCTGCAACGGCGCGGAACTGACCGGCAATAGTTTTGGACAGAGGAAATCTGCAATTGTGCAACTGAAAATAGATATGGACCCCAGGTATGTGCGGCTTCCTATCGGTTCAAGGGATTCACTCGGCCACCAATGCTGTCTGACAGCTTGCTTATTGGGGCAGTATCCCTCACTCCACGGCTCAGGTAAAACTGATAACCACTTGGCCACAAACGATAGCTCTTGGTTTACCTCACGGGTGGGAACTAGTCAATCAGGTAGGGGTCGTTGCCCTTTTCGCTGGAAAGTATTCTCAATGGGATAGCTACTTCAGGGTTCCTGTGGTACTCCTCACAATGAGTTTTAGGGCTTATGCCCAAGTAATTCCCATAGTTAAGCAAAGAGGGATTATTCCCAGATCCGAACCTGCAACAGAAAAACAAAATTTGGGCAGAAATTCCACCCAATGTTCAAAAACCGGATCTATATTGCTTAGAATCGCTATTATAGCATGTTTTCGGAACTGGAACAACCAATCTGCTTCTACCCATGAAATCGGAATAGAAATCTGGGCACTCGGTCAGAAGATCTTCGTGCCGCAATTTCCGCGGCCGTCATCGAAATTCTGAAAAATTGCAGATTTTAAATCCACAATATCTCCACTTTTAGAACCCCAAATGAGATGATTTGTTTTTTGAAACTGTGTATTTTTGAAAGAGGAATTCAGATATGCAATCTATTTCTTCTGATTTTGTGCAGAAAGTTTCAGAAATTGATCTGAATTTCGCCATCCAAAAAAAAATAAAAAATTCCCGCGATATCTCCACTTTTAGAACTCCAAATGAGATGATTTGTTTTTTGAAACTGTATATTTTTGAAAGAGGAATTCATATATGCAATCTATTTCTTCTTATTTTGTGCAGAAAGTTTTAGAAATTGATCTGAATGTCACCGCCCAAAAAAAAAAAAGTTTCCCACGTGTGCCAAGGAAAGTGCTCTGATACCATATGTGAGGAACCTGCAGCAAACAAGTAATCAAAACACACGATATAGCAGAAGAAATCAGAATCACTTTTATATTAATCGCAAGCCACTTCGAGGGGGCAACCTCCTTTGAGCAAGCTCAATACAAAATAACTTCACGGTGCCTTCCTTGGCCTCAACACACACTTATATACTAAAAATAGGCGCCAATACCATGGGTCAAAACCATGGGCCAATATAAACTATGGGCGCCAATACTATGGGTCAAAACCATGGGCCAATGTAAACTATGGATCAACAAATACTACAGGCGGCTTACAAAGCATATGCGCCTCACAACAATAACACAAACTATGGATCGACAATTACTATGGGACGACTTACAAAGCATATGCGTCCAACAACAATATACTAACATAGTAAAGAGAAGGATTGACATGGGTTCCTACCAAAAGCTTAATTGACCATGGAATTTCATGAAAACTGCATCAAAATGAAAGAGAAGAGCATGGGTAAATACCTAGAAGAAACAGTAGTAGATTCTGCCGGCTGGATCTCCTGGAATTCGCTGTTGAAAATCATAGCTCAAATGGGTAAAAGTTTCAAATGTTTTATAATATTTTGAATTGTTTACTATTTATAGAAAATTTTCAAATATTTGAAATTTTTTACCCCCTTTACTATAGTTTCGACATTTTCTAACCATTTTGGACCATTTTTGACATAATTCATGATGTAGAGGACCTTTTTCAATGCCGTTTCAGCCGTTGGATTGAACTGTTCGTGCCAATCTCAGGTATCATGTCTAAAATGGCATATTGGCTATGTTTCATCACCGTTTTCATTTTGCATGACCTTATGACCATCTCATCATGACCTTAGGTATGAACCCACTATGTTATGTCACAGAACCTTCTTGTTGTTTTAGAAGTAGCATGATATGAGTGGTAGAGCTTCACCTTACATGGGTACCCTATTTAGCGCCTTATTTGCATTTGGTGCCCATGCTGACGTTTTCTCTTTTAGGGTGTGGGAGTCCATTGTATAGTACTGCCATGACATTTCGCAAGAGCCTCATACTCCTCTTGATCTTTTGCTGGCCTATTTCCCTCGGGACTCCCTCATATCAAGTTGTGAATGCATTATCATGAGCTTTGCCTGCCTTATTGAGCTTTATGCCGGCTCCCCTAACATTGCATTTCAGCCATATAGCCCGAGCTTGTCTCATGTCTAGCCATGCAAAGCCATTTTTTTTGCTTCGCAGCTTGTTTCCCTTTTTACTAGGAGGGGATTTCCCCCAAGTGTCAATATCCTACACATGTATCGTTGCATTGAGCATAGGTATGTTCCACTACTTGGGACTACTTTGTTTGCCCTTATGACACTTGTCTCCTCCTAGTATGTAACTATAAATCCATTTTATTCTTTTTCAAGATTTTTAAATAACTGAAAAAGTCCAAAAAATAAAGAAACCAAAAATCCGGACAAGGAAAGATGTTATCTTTGGCAGCTGTCGATTCATGTCGCCTTTGAACAGAGCACTATATATCACATCCATTGGTTGGGTTATAGTTTGAATTTAGGAGCTGTACTCGTTTATCTGAGTTTATCTCCACCGACTGGTTAAGCTTCTAGTCCCTATGGAGCCTCTGTCGATGCCTCCTGTGTTGCAGAGATGTCCCAATTTGTATATCGAGTCTATGCTTCCTTTATTCAGTCACCATACATCTTTATGCTCTTGTTCAAAGGAAGTTGAAGCCTGAGTCGGCCATTCCTCAGTTCTCTTGAATTTGCATGTCGGTCATTCCCGGTACAGTTCTTGGTTCATGCACCTTATGATCGAGTCCTTCCACATTATACAGCTTTGCTGAGTACCTCGTGTTGGATGATGGGGGATGCCTTAATGCCCTCCTTCTAGCGGATTTCATCCCATCGACTTCAGGTCATTTATTCTCGGATTGGAATCTAGAGTCATTTTGAGTGCCTTGAGACTTGCAGTCATCAGTGGTAGGTCCTCTTGCCATCGACAGTCTTTGGGAATACATCAGTGTCCCCTGATCGATGGATCCTCTCAAGTGTTCGACCTCAACACATTTATTCACACTTGTTAGTTTTCACTCTAGTACCTTGATTCCCATTTTCATTATCGGTGGGTGATCTCGTGTCTATTAACAGTATACATTAATGACCGGTAATCAGACGATGGACTACTATGTTTGACCTTGACACCTCTATTTGCATAGTAGGACATGTACTCATAGCGGTTTGTGTAGAAGACTTTCCAAATTGGTGGCATCTCTTATATGATACCTCCTTGATCGTGCCAGTGTTCATGAGATTTCAGCTCTCATGACTTGATTCCAGTATATGTCATATATTTCCAGCCACTATGGAGATCTTGATCTGTTATATATATTTAGCCATTATGGAGATCATGGTCCTTTGTATATCTTCATCATGGAGATTCTGATCTATGTATATTGTACGTGGCGATGACCACTTATGTGATATCTTGTATCATGCCTATTCATGGCCATTGTACTCTTATGTATCCGGGACTGCTATATGTATTTGCAGTTATGTGTAGAGTTGTATTATTGTACTATGCTGATTGGGTGGCTGGTCTTCCATTTGGGATCCTTCATCACTCCACTTCTAGGATGGAATTTAATGTATTTCGGCCATTGTATGACCCCTCTGACCTCACACATTAGGGGGCATCTGTTATAGCTGATTTCACCACTCTAGGTGAATCACACTTTGTATGGCCTTTCCCTATCCTGCTGCAGACTCCTTAGACCCCATGGACCTTTTTTTGTCCTTTGATGTTTCCTTGACCATCCCTAAAAACATGAGAAAAATGATACACGCGACTTTTAAACCTATAAGCATGTATGTACGCGGGTTTGACCGCTAAAACTGCGTACATCGGGATGTGTACAAAATCCAAATCCTTTTGTAGTATTCCTTGACATGGATCCGACTCACTTGACTCCTGGAATTCGCTATGACTTGATATCACTCAGATTCAACCATTCATTACCCCTTTGAAAAGCTATATAAGGAACCCCTTGGTACATTGAAGGCATAAGAGAAAATTGAGAGCAAAGAAACTATAATCCATTGTTGCCGAAACTTATGCTTGAGTCTACATCCCTTTGTCCCTTGGAGCACTTTTGTGTTCTTCCCAAGATTTCCTTTTGCTTGTGAGCTTGCTATCTAGAGATGGAGGATTGAAGTGGTGGAGGCCCAAGTGGAGGATTAAGTTTCTCCAGTTCACAGAAGTGCCGTCAGAGGTTGTATCTTGTAATCTTTGATTTATATTAATAGAAATATCTTTTCCTGTCCAATAATGTGTGTTTGAATGAATATTTTATCCATTGGATTATGTCAAATGCTTATACATTATTGATTATATATGCTATAATAGATCTAACACCATGATATATAGAATGCTTGTATTGTTTACTTGTTGTTGAGGAAGTAATCTATCAATTCAAGCTGAAGTTGGAAAGCTCAATGGGGATCTACTTCAATTATCCGAAATAAGGTATGAGGTCTGATCCTTTAGTGTTAGACATTTAATTTCTATTGCATATTGGAAATGATTGATTTCTAGAGTCAAGCTATCTGTTGTGGTACCCCAAGCCATAGGAATTTCTCTCTGTAACAGTGTCCTCCATTCTCCCTATAAATATGGGTTATTTTGAGCTTGAGATCCCCCTTGGTAGGATCTTGGATCCACCTCACCTGCAATTCTCTTAACTATCCCTATCCATTGAGCCTTATAAATACAAGCTCATATCCATAGTTGAGGGGGAGAATTGAATGGTATTGTTATGCTGTTGAATTGACTACCTAGTCCAAATCATTGGAGAGCATAGAGAGCAAGTTGCATCTTTTGGGGATGAAGTGTTTATCTTGTGGAGGAGTTTGTCAACAATAAGGAAATGGTTGTAAGCTTCTTCATTCCTTCTTAATGCAAAGCTGATTTCCATCCCACATATCTATTTTTTTGATTTCACATGTATATGATTACTGGATTCCTTAGTCACTAGTATGTATATGTAGATGATTTTCTAGTAACTTTGATGTGCTTGTATGTTTGACATGTTTGCAGGTACACAGGTTCACGATCGAAGCAGTATTCCAGGTGTCTATAGCATTCAGGGAAGGTATTCATCCTTTGTCATTCACTCATTTGTTCTGGATCTGAACCATTCAGACCCGAGGAATAGATTCTATCTGCAGAAGGTGCAATATTCCTGATAACAATTATATGCAATAAATATGGTGATCTGCATCCGAAACTAATTCACTTCTTTAGTTATGCAATCTACATCTCAGTACTTGTTAATGAAAAAAATCAAACAATGCAGACATATATTGTTTCCCTAGTCTATAAAGTATAGCTATAGAACAAAACACAAACAATAATGAAAACCTTTTCCTATGTATCATTAGATTACTTGGATACAATGAAACCTTACCTTTTTTTGAAGGTTTTCCCTACTAGGTTAAATCTTTAGTATCAGTTGATGTAGAGGAACCTGCACAAAGATAAAAGCCAACAAGAAACAAGTGGAAACATACAAGATAATCAAATATATATATATATATTAATGACCAAGGATAAAAATAATAAACATGGTTACATAATGCTTATGATAAAAGAAAACATGATTGTATTAAAGAATAAGGGAAAGACTACAACCATAAAGCCTTGGTGTTGAGAGTCTTTTCCAATGAAGTCTCACCTCAAAGAAGAGGTGTCAAACAAGAGATATGGCCTATTTCTTCATCATTTGGATGCACTAACTCTTAACCCCTTATCCCATGAGGTGAAGCTTCATTTATAGGCCAAAGGAGATGAGGAAAGAATGAGAGAATTAAGGGAGAAGGATGAGTGGGGATCCTACTAAGGTGGAGACTAGTGGGATCCATCCTATAAGGAATGGATTAGCCTTCATGAGGGTGTCCTTTGAGAGACTTCTCTAAAATTCTCTTTCTTCCCTTCATACAGGCTCTAACACACCCTATACACATGAAGAAGGAATCAACGACACACTCTACTATCGTGCAATATGTGTTGGATCACTTTGATAGAAGGCAAGGTGCATCGACCTCTCTAAATATGGTTTTTTCAAAGGGAAAAAACTTCAGAGTTCATCTTCCATAAGGGTTTGGCCAATCCCTTTAAGGATTAAGGCACCAAAAGGCTATACAAGGCTTGTGGTCGAATGAAAATTTCATGTAACATATTAGCTCCCAAAGTATGAAGCTAGAGTAAGAGGACATGTGAAATTCTTTGGTAAAGAAATGATGAAGGCTCAAGTCTAAGAACCATTGGTAAAAAATCTGTCAACAAAATCCAGGGATTTTTTTCTTACAGTACAATATTTTATCATCCCAATGAATCATAACATGGATTCCAACCAATACATTGCAGATCCATGAAAGTACTAAAACAGGATAGGACCACCAACATATAGTGTGGATTTGTACCTAACATAATTGTGAACAAATCATCGATACATAAATACAAAGTAGATCCATGATGAAATAACAACAAGTACATGACCAATACAAAGTGGATATGTGTGATAATACATCTAAAAATCTCCATCACAACCTGGCTAAAGTACATAATCCCTAGGGTCTTCAACCTGAAGCCATAACGATACAATTCTATCCATGTGATTAAAGGGATTGAAGTCGAACACAGTAGAAACCCTCTTGATTAACAGTAAATGATGTGAATAGTTAACTGGTGATGATAATGATTCCCAAGGTATCTTAGTACATTCCGATGAGTATGAATAAATGAACTAGATCTAAACATCCATGGAATCATGTTGACACAAAACCAGTCAATAGGGGTTCTCTCTCTGTCAACACCTAAACCAATGTGGTCTCCCTAAGTACCGGCCTAGATAGGTTTTACCTCATTCAAAAAAACCTCCAGAGTAGATGAAGTCTCACCCGAGATGTTCACGAGAAAGCTGACGGAACCAAATTTCCGTAGTCTGAAGGAGGACCATGTGTCTACTTATCAACTCAGTGCAACATTATTCAACATAAATAATTATCTAGATTATGCATTAACATAATAATGTCATCATTCAGTAGATACATCAACATACTTAGATCACAATAGATACATCGTAGCATAAACGGATCTTACAGTACAACATTATTCATAGCATAGAAACATCACATCATTCACAAATACACATCACATTCACAATTGGATCACAAAAAATAGGAAAACAATAAGATAGAAAAATACACAATGGTCCTACTCAATCTCCATCATGTCATATTAAGCTTCGTAGCAAAACACAGATTCTCCAAAACAGTTTTTCAGCTCACAAACACATATCCAGATAGCTCTAAGACGGAATACCTAAGTCCCAACCGAAGGAGACTTAACACTTGCAATTCTACATTTATTTATAGGCTTGCACCTTTACATTGGTGGTCTAATTAACCAAATGCCTAACTACTTCTTAACATAATCTACCAAATAATGACCACAATCCACGTAATGCGATCCAAATCTATAAAATATGACCAAAATACATAAAATATTGTAAATCCAACTTGCACGTCGTTTTCCACCTTGCACGGTATGTTTGACCTTGTGCAGCATCCTCCATGATGTGCAGCTAGCTTACCCCAAAACTTACTGCCAACAGGCCCCCAACGCAATATTATGGCTCGCCCTTGAGCCACGTTAGTTGGAAATAGTGTATTCATTGATCTTCACCTTGAATTCCTCATACGGTTGGGTAATTTCCTTGACACTGTCTTTGATTTTCTCAGTAATATCTCGAATTTCCATCTCTTCATGCTCTAATAGGTGCTCAGTGATATTTTTTGTGACATCCTTTCTTCCTGCATGAACTTCTTGTAGCACCGAAACTGCCTTTACCAAGAGCTATGCACAAATCTCTTGAAATGTATATCACTATGTTGTGGGCCTCTGTTGATGATCCCAGACCTTTGCAACTTGCTGCTACAAGTTCTTCAGCTCTGCAGCCTTTGTGATATCTATGACTGGGGGCATTTCTTTAAGCGACGTATTCAATGTTTCTAACTGCCCCTGGGCCTCCTGCAACTGTGTGGTCAGTTTCTCCAACTCTGTGTCCTGAACTGCACTGCCCAAAAATTGTATATCTGTGTCAGTTACTTGCTTCGCTTCTTCCTCCATTTCCTCCAGCTATTTTGCGAAGTCCTCAATGGTGCTTTTCCTCTCAGCAACTTTCTTTGGTGGTGTGTCTGTATGTACTAGGTCCTGTAATCCGCATTGTCATGCTGTAATTGTGCAATGACGGCCCCAAGCCGTTCTGCTTTTGCCTTCGTATCCAGTTCTTTCATGCTCTCAAGTATCTATTGAAAAGAATTAGAAACTACTTTCTCTAAGTGGAGTTTGTTGTCCTATAATTTCCCTTTTTCCACTATCAGGTGATCTTGCTCCTTTTTCAGCTCCTAAATTTCCTTGGCATTCTCCTTGATTAGCCGCACTTGTTCCTTCTTCATTGCTGCAATTTCCCATCGTGCATCAACCTCTTTCTCCTACGACCGCACAAGGTGTTCATCGATTACTTGTTCCCTCTCTGCTAACTCCTAATTGATGACCCTCTGCATGTGAACCGATTTCTATGTTGATGACGCATTGATTGCCACTGACAAATCCTGCAATTGTTGGAGTGAAGCATTGAGGTCCTGACTGTTGGTCTCGATTGCATGAGGTGGAATTTGCACATTTTGAATCTGCGTCCTAGCGATGATCGAGCTAACCTTCTGCACAGTGGTTGCCTCCGGTACATTATTTAAAAATACATCAATTAAAGAGTCAAGGCAATTTTTTACCTCACCAAATCCGTATTTCACTTGCTTCTTCATATGTTATCCTGCGACATCAGTCGTTGTTGTAATAGCCACAATGATATAGCTCAATTTCTCTTTAGGCTCGATCCTGCCTCTTCTTCGTATGGGATTCCTCAAACTTTTTCTCTACATCTGTATCCGTGGGGGTCCATGTTGATGCCTCATCAGAGTTGTGATCACTTGGTGGGTCAGGTAGAGGATCCACTAGTACATCAGTTGGTGGGCCCGTCAAGACTTTGTCAAAGCTGACAGGTTCACACCATTCATGTGGCCAATAAGAAACAATAGTCTCCATCTCTGCTTCAAAAACCTTATATGTTGTGGGAATCCATTATTTATCCTCATCTCATCGCACCTGCAAATGAATGGCATGTTATTTGTGAAACCTTCACTGCTACAGCCTGCAGTGCCTCCCAGTATATCCAGAACTGAACTACATAGTTCCTTAGTCACTCTGCTTCCTTCACATACTAGAGGTTTTAGTATTGCGCTCCCTTACAAACCTTCACTGTATCTACATCCATATCCTGATAATATTCGATATCCATCCAAGCCACCAACGCAATCAAAATGAGTAAGCAGTTGTATGCAAATGGTCCCTACACTGCATGGACTGCGAGTGCATCATCCATTAACTGGTTCATCAAGAATAGGGACCAGTTCATATGCACCCCTTGTGCACACTTCTCCACATAGATAATGACCTTAAAATTGCATTGGTTGGGTATGTTCATATTGACAACCTTGTTAGCCAGAATCCTTGCTGCAATGCGAACCGTTGACTTGTTTATACCATCAATGCGGTATGCTTGACCATTGCGCTGCAGGTTGTATCTTTTCTTCAACTGTGCAGCCAACCTTATGTCATTGTATTTCCCCTTAAAATACTGTGATGGGTTAGGCCCCTCCTTGGGTATCCCCATGATATCTCAAATAAGTGCCACAGTGACTGTGATCGAGCGATCCAGCCACATAATCCCTCCATGGAAGCATGCCAAAAGTTTCCTCATGCATGAATTTCCCTCATCCAACCACCCAAAATGTGGCATGTTGATAAGTCCCAATAGTCCCGATATCTCCAACCCTCGCACCCAGTCATGTGGAATTCGTGCTATTGGGTCACCTCCCTCCTATGTCGCGGGTAGATATGGTTCTCTAGTAATCTCTAGTGATGCAATCGTATCATGATCCTCATATTTCATTCACATAAGTGAGGAAACAATGTCCCTGGTACATATCATGCCATGTAGAATCGTCGGCATCTTGACTGGGTACTTCTGGTTCTTCATCTCTTTTCTGGGCTTCGCATTGGGCCGACAGGGACGCACATACCCAGGGATATGCGCAGTGGATACCCCTGGGTGGGATGATGATTCCTCAGCCCCTGAAGTTGATGGACCCATCTGTGCAAGTGCATCCTCATGTGCTCGTGTAGACATTCTAGTCTTCCTCTTATTCTAAATCGGGGACATGGGCCGTCGCTCCCCCCTCTTCTTCTTTGGAACCGATGATGATCCCACCGACATAATTGCAACTTCTTATTCAATGGTTACCCCAATGACTAGTGAATCCTTCTCGCTTGAAATATCAACTGTAACCGACTCACACAGCTGTTGGTGCCCCGAAAATCGTAGGTGACAATAGTAAGGGATTCTCCCCAATCAACGTTCCCAACTAGCCCGTTGATTGTTTGGTATAGGGAATCCGTCCAGTTTGCGGTCCGGCTACTGTAGGTCAAGCAACAAAACAAAGGTTTTACCGGTTACAGTCCGGTCCACCGAGTTTTTGTATTTTTGACTTAATGTATGATATGCAAGTTCCTACCTAACAATGTAGAGTGCTAAAGATGCAAGGAACAGTCACAATGTGATGCGCAGGTTCTTACCTCTCGTCTTAAGGTTCACAAGCACCCAAAAACACATACAACACAAACTTAGACTAACTACCTAAACTATCCCTAGGGAGCAGAGTTATCATTCATTGGTGAGTAATACATTTTGTACGTGCATTATGAGGAGTTACAGATAGCTGATACTTCATTCAAAACACATGAACATTTACAGATATTTAAACAACCAGATAGCCGATTATTTTATGAACAACATTCATTACTCACAGTGGAAGACATCCCAAAAGATACTGAAGAACATTCAACAAGAACATAGGTTCAAGAAGTTAAATACTCTCACAGCTGAAAACGAAATAGTTCCTCTTCAACATTATTCATTTAGTCGCATTGATACATTCCACATTTAGCTCTCTCCAGCAGGCAAAAGTTGCACTTTCTGACAGTAAAACGAAATAGTTCCTCTTACAAGCAAAAGAGTTTACAAATTTTTCAGGGAAAAAGCCCTTTCTAAATCCTATCTTTAACATATTTATACTACACAACAGGTCTTTTGGGCTGCCCCCCCCAAACCTATGACTTTCCAGTCCCCAACGCTTCATATCCTTCAGTTCTGTCTTTTCTTGCATACTCATGATTGGTTAAGTAACTGCTGTATCCTTCGGACTTGCGCTTTCGTTGTCTTCGAAGTGGTTTTGGTCATACCACCATCAACAGTCCGCCTCCCTTCTTGCCATGGTAGTTTCATCATTTTCCAGGATTTCACCTGCAATCAACAACGAGAGCTATTCATTGGAGAACATAACTGCAAAAATAATGCGAACTAAAAATACCAATCCACAGGAAATGACTGGGTGCACCTATATAATGGACAAGAGGTTGGATTAAGCCTTTTGGGCAGGAATATCTGAAATGGCCCTCGGAAGGCTTTGACATCGGACAGGAAAAGGCTCTCCTAGCCGCAACAGCGAAAAGAAAAAGCTAACATGGTGTGAAAACACGGGCTGGAGAAACTTAAAATGGAATTCGAACGGCTTTGGACATCAGACGCGGGACGACTTTCCCAGCCGCAACGGCGGAAGAAAAACAAGGTTAATGCATGCGAGCGGGAGAAATTCACATCGGACGTCGAAAGATTTAGGGCATTGGAGGCTGAATCACCTTAGGAGCCGCAACGGCGGAAAATATGGTGGTTTAAGACCTTCAATTCGCGGGCGGGAAAGGCTAAATCGAAAATCGGAGCACTTTGCGCTTCAGACGCAAGACCCTTTTGGGAGCCACCACGGCGGAAGAGAGAAGGATTGGAGCTTCCAATTCAATATAAAAAGATGCTCGACTCAAGAAAACATAAGTTCCTTGAACAGTTAAGGATCAACAACAGCTAAAGTCGTTCTTCGTGCGAAATGGTGGCCTTAAAGGATAAAGATTTGACTTCTCCTAATTCACATCTTCGATCCAACACAAAAATCAGACACAAACGATTTCTTAAAACAAGCCGCAATCTGATATTCAGAATCAAAGCAAGACCTCACAAGATCAAACAACTTTAAATGATAAGGAGGGACCCAAAATTTAAGAAAATTGGGGAGAAAAGTTGCAGCTGCAACAACTAGCGATTGCCTGGTGAACCTAGATCTCTGGGCGATCAACCTTTTAGTGACAGACTGTTTAACAACAAAAACATCATATTGAATTCTTCCAGCAATAAGGATTTCTCAAATGACAGGAGTGTGTACCCTTAATCATTGATGACATTCCAATTAGGGAGAGTGGAAACCAAAATCGTCAAGTCCAGATAACTATGCTGAGGCCGGAGGATGAATTTCATTATTACCTTTGTCTTTAGGTGGCTAAAATCTTTGGACACCACAGGATTGGAGCATATGGTAAACAGAAATATTCGTTTGTTCCTCATTCCCATGCCATTTTAACACTTTTCTTGTGCTTTTGGACTTTTGTCCTATTTCATATGAGTTTGCTTACATGCCTTTCTTACTGAATTTTGATTCAGGATCCTCTATCCCATAGTGTCCTTTTGTGTGAGTGGTGTACTTCAAGTTCAAACCCACGGACGGAGAGGATCTTTTGGCAATTAAGTATTTGTAATTCAGCATCTACTTTGATGTATGATGTTTCCATAGGAGTTCTTTGATTCCTATCTGCCCTCTAGCATTTGTTTCTTGGCATGGGATCATTTATATTTAATATACTGTTCACCTTGCTTCTTTCCATGGGTCCTCTGTCGTCGTCCCCTAGAAATTTTAAGTGTGACGTGGATGGGGCCTCAACATAGTATTCCGGACTATTTGAATCCGACTTATTTCACAGGGGTTAAGCGGGACTTCAATGCACAAAGAGTTCTTCGAGAAAACTGCTATACTGGAAGAAATTTTTTCATATAAATTAGCAACACACAGTCTGACACCAAACTTTTATCAAAACCAAAAATTTTGGATGTATTCCATGCAACCGCAGGTTTTCTCCCTTTATTGAAATCAACGAAACAAGATAAAACGAAATCAACAAAAGAAAACTAGAAACATGACTCAAAAGATAGCCGGGCGGATTATTTATATGCACAACAGAAAAAATCAGACAAACTCAGGAAAAATAAGGTTTGAGAACCAAACTATTTACTGGTAGGTTCTCCTCCCACCCCTGCAGATCTTGTAACTTGTAAGTAGAAGGACCAAGCTTGGCTGCAATCTGAAAAGGGCCTACCCACAACTGCTAGAACTTGGTATGCTTTCCTTTCTCATCATGGGGATGGTCCCATTTGAGGAATAAGTCTCCTACTTCAAAGTCTTTTGTCCCAACTTTATGTTTGTCAAACCATCTCTTAACTGACTCTTGTTGCTACTTAAAGCGTTCTTTGGCTTTAGAACTGCCTTCTTCAGCTTTCAGGATATTATATATTCTTATTTGTAAAACTTCATCATCCAACCCCCTAGACTCTTGAGCTACAATGGAAGATGGTAGCATGATATTGGGACGAAGGATGGCCTCTTTACCGTAGACAAGGGTATATGGAGACACTCCAATCGTAGACTTGGGGGTGACTCTATCAGCCCAAAGGGAATTTGGTAAGGCTGAGTGCCAACTCCTCTAGTTTTCTATTACAGTCTTCTTCAGAATTCTAATGAGGTTTTTATTAGAGGATTCAGCCAGGCCATTCCCTTGCGGATAGTAATTAGCAGAATAATGCAATTTTATCCCTTTATCATGAGCAAATGCAGTCAACTTAATTGATGAAAAGTATTTAGCATTATCAAATACTAACAAAACTGGAACTCCAAACCTGGTCATGATATGATCTTGTAGGAAGCTGATGACTTCGTCTTCATTTATCTTGCGCAGTGGGATAGCCTCGACCCAGCGAGTGAAATAATCAGTCGCAGTAAGAATGTACTTGTGCTGCAAGGACAAATTTGGCTTTATTTCTCCAATAATGTCCAAACCCCATTGCTCAAATGGTTCCATGATCATCACAGGCTTTAGGGGCGCTGCTGCTTTAGGATGTCTTCCACCACACCTTTGGCAAATATCACACTTTCTGACGTGTGCATGTGCATCCTTGAAGAATGTAGGCCAGTAATAACCAGCTCTGAGGACCTTGTGGGCTGTAGTGTCCCCCAGTCGGACCATCATGCAATTCAGACATTACTTTCTTAGCATCTTCTTTCTCCAAGCATCTCAGAAGGACTCCATTGTAGTTTTTCCTGAATAGTACGCCTTCGGTGATTTGATAGGAAGCTGATTTCAGATGCAGCGCCATCCTTTGCTTAGAGTTCCAATGTTCCGGCAACAGTCCTAATTGTAGATAATGTACAAGGTCTCTATACCAAGACTCAGGAGCTATAAACAAAGGACATACCTCTGCTAAATGTAATTCGGCCTCATCTTCCCAGGCGCTCTCTTCATTGTTCCTATTTTCAGTCATCAATTTGCACAACCCCTGACCTTTAACTATAGATGATGGCTTGAATTCAAGATCGTATTCTTGGAGGGCTGTCACCTAGTTGCCTCTTCTTTCCCCTAACTCCCTTTGTATAAGAAGGGATCTCACAGCTGGGTAGGGGACTATTACCTTGGTTCAATTTTTTAATATATAAGGCCTGAATTGCTTCACTGCCTTAAATACTGCGTAAGCTTGCTCATCAATGGCTGGGTAGTTTAATTCATCCCCTTGTAGACCAGTGCTCATAAAAGATATTGGGAATTCATCCCCCCCATCCTCCTTTTGCGTAAGCACAGCTGCCAGTGAATCATCGGATGCGAATGTATACATAATAAAGTCTTTATCAAAGTCTGGGCTTTTCAGGGAGGGCGCATGTGCAATAGCAGTCTTGATTTTACTGAAAGCATTCTTTTCAACTTCAGTCCACTTAAATTGTGCATTTTTCTTGACCATCTACTACAGTGGTTTAACAGTCTGAGCAAAATTAGGCACAAACCTTCGTACGAAATTTATGGTTCCCATGATGGACTGCATCCCCTTTTTATTATGGGGCAAGGGTATTTGTTCAATAGCCTTAATTCTTTCTGGGTCAATGGAAATTCCCTTCTTTGAGACTATGTGTCCTAGCAACTTGCCCTCCATGACCGCGAAAACACACTTTTTAGGATTGAGGGAGATGCCATATTTCCGACAGCGTTCGAAAATTTGCTTTAGGTGAAAAGCGTGCTCTCCTCTTTTCTTTGAGAATATTGTAATATCATCAAGGTACACCACAACACTTCATCCAATTAGTCCATGGAAAGCTATGTCCATAGCTCTCTGAAATGTCGCTCCAGCATTATTCAGTCCAAAGGGCATCCTTCTATAGGCAAAAGTTCCCCATTTTGTCCTGAACGTTGTCTTTAATCTGTCTTCTTCGGCTACCAACACTTGATTGTAGCCAGAGAACCCGTCTAATAATGAAAATAGTTCAGAACCTGAAACCATTTGTAGCAGCTGCTCCATGGGTGGCACAGGATAGTTGTCTTTATCCGATGCACGGTTTAAGTTCCTGAAATCCACACACAGTCTGATTTCTCCTGACTTCTTTCTGACCGGTACCAGATTTGATACCCACTCAGAGTGTCTGAATTTAAAAATGATTCTAGCATCCAACAATTTCTTTACCTCACTCTGAATCAGTAGTTCCAGTTTTGGATGCATTTTCCTCAAGGGATGCTAATATGGCTTGACTCCTGCCTTGATGGGAACAACGTGCTTGATGATGCTGGTATCGTATGTTTTTAACTCTTGGTACGTCCAGGCAAAGAAATCTTTGTATTGTTTAAATAGACTGATGAACTTGTCTCTTTCTGTCAGTAAATAGCATTTGTCGAGATTCACGAACTTAGGTGCCATTTTAGTCCCCAAATTTATCAGCTCGAACTGTAGAGTTGAGCTGTGAGTCTTCACATTGGCGGGTCTCCTAAAATTTTCATTCAAGTCAAACATATTTTCTAACGTTCTGACCCCTTTAGGGATGAAATTATCAAATTTCATCTCGGCCTGGTGTTCTTCATCATCAATAATCGCTCCTTTGAATACCTCATCATTTGTTAAACATTCTATAATTTGTTGGCCACCATCGAACACCCGCAGGTTGGTAATCATATCAGGTACTGAAGGTCTGAAAAGCAATTCAACAGTACATCGATTATTTGAGGGTACAATCCTAGCGACCGAAGTAGCTAATAAGTCAGTTGCTGCGTTTTTAGTTCTTGGGATTGAAATAATGTTGAATGCATTAAAACATTTAAGAAGGTCCCATACCTCATTCTGGTAAGCTTTTAAGTGAGGAGAAACACAGTGGATTTGATTCCATATTTGTTTCACAATAATTTCAGAATCCCCAAAAACTTTTAAATTACTTACCTTCAAGTCAATCGCTTTCTTGAGTCCCTGCACCAGTGCTTCATACTCAGTTGTATTATTAGTACATTCAAACTCTAATCTACATGAAAGGAAATGTTTATTCTTTTGTGGGTCAATTAGGACACAGCCGACCCCTGACCCTTCTAATGTCTTAGAGCCATCGAAAAATAAGGTCCAAAAATCATTAACTACTGAAAATGAATCTAATCCTATTGCTAAGTCTACTATTTTACAATCAATATCGCCAGCCTGCGAGAATCGAAGGAGATCAGGCTGGGTATTAGATGGGTTGTCGGCTTCTTCTGCTTGATAATTCCCTGGTTCCAACTCAAGAAAATAATTTCCCAATACATAATCCATAGGTATATTCTTCTCATCCAGTTGGGTAACATTGTACTTCATGTGGGGTTCTCTTAGAATCTTGATCTGGTTTGGACTCCCCTTGTATGGCAACCACAGGTGCGACCAATCTGAAGCGAAATATCCATTTAATTTGGCTGACCAATCTCTACTCAGGACCAGACCGTAAGCGTCTGGTATATCATCCACTATGATGTTAATAACTTGGCATACTTTGTCATTGGATGCTAGACAGATGGGCATGACATTAATGGATGCCCCCGAATCTACCAGACAATTGTGCACGTTATGATTAAAAATTTCAAACGTTAGGAGGAAAGGTAGATGTTTAGATTTAGACTCACCTCCAATGCTGGTTTCTCCAATTTCTTCTTCGTCCTGAGGTTGATTGTCAGCGGGCAGCTTGTCATCTGATGCTTCAAGTGCTTTCAACAATCTCTCTTTTTGATGCCGCACTTTGCACATTTCGAATAGTGGGACATTCGCTTTTACCCTTTTCAAATCCTCCACAATGTCATAATTCATCGGCTGTCCAATTGGATGTGGTTTGTCAGCATTTCCTTCACTTGGCTTGGCTGTTGTATCATCCTTTCTAGGACTTTGGCTGGTAATCGTGAATTCTAGAATCTTATCAGCCAAGGCTTTATTTTGAAACTTCTTCTTAACATTTCTCTGCAGCCTTCTGATCTTTGGAAGAATAAGACTGTCGTCCTTAACCATTCCTTGGCTTCTTGTGTCCACGTTGGTCTCCATAACGCCCTTGTATCCCTGAGTGTTTCCTTCTTCAGTATCAAATAATGAGATAGAATTCCATAATGCCAAGGTCTCCTTTTCTTGATCTTCATTAGACGTAGAGGCAGAATTTTCTTTTCTTTCTTCATCTCCCTCTTCTGTTAACCTAGAATCCAGCAGTTGATTCATCACTAGCATCATAGAGTTTATCCATTGTGGACATTTCTTTTCAGAGTGTGGCTGTTGGTGGAAAGTGCAAAAATTATCCATGCCGACCTCTGTTAGATTCATGGACGCAGCATTGTGAGGAGGAGGATTAGAATGATCCTTATCCTCTCTTTTCTTATAATATGTCTTATAAAACCTTTGTGCCTCCTTTTCTTTTTCCATATATATGATCTTGTTGGAAAGCTTCTGCATCATCTTGGCCATATTTTCCAGATCTGGCGACTTTTCTTCCTTAGGCTTAGCGAACAATAAGGCTTTTCTCCCTGCACCTTTCTCTCCTGATTGTTCTGGATAATCTTCAATAATTTCTCTTTCCGCTTCCACCACTTCTGCCTCTTCATAGGTCTCTGTTAGAGTAGGCTTGGCCCTACCTTTCACAAACATGGCCAAATTAGGACCCAAAGCTGAAGTATAGTACTCAATCAGTACTTTGTCTGAAGGCTTATCTGTTTCAGAGAAGTTCTTAAGATATGCTGCAAACCTTTGTGTGAAACTGTGCACTTTTTCCTTTTTCTCTTTCTTCAATGCACATAGTCCTTTCATGAGGGTAGCATGAGTCTTTTGGGTCACATACTTCTAAAAATCCTCTCAAAGGTATTCCAATCCGGAATCGAGTTAGCAGGCAACCCAAAATACCATGAAGCCGCAGCTCCTTTAAGTGTATGCGGGAAAAGTCGACATACTACATCTTCATGCTCCCCAGCCCTCAAACCCTCTATTGCCAAGTAGAAACTCTGCAGATGATCATCCACTAGGATCTTCTCATTGGGGTCAAATTTAGGCAGCAATTTTTCGAAGGATTGGGGCAAGTCATGTAATGGAGGTGTTATATTTAGAGGTGATCTGGCTCTCCATGCAGGTGGTGGATTTGGTGGATTGGGGGGTTGGTTTGCATTCACGCCAGCCATGAGTCAGGGTGGAGAGTGAGGGGGTGAACCAACAGGAGTTTGAGCAGGAGAACTATAAGGGGTATTTGGGCCTTCTTGGTTCAAAGGTAATTCAACCTCCTGTAGAGCAGTCTCTACAAGTTCTTCCCAGTCTCCAACCAACACTGAATCTTCTGCTATAGGACGGTCTTTCTTCTTGTATTCTCTTCTAGGCAAGTTAGGGATAATTGGAAACCCTCCAAGCTTCTTTACATATGCCCGGGTGTGTCTTCTTAGGTCATTAACCACTTCGTTACCAACAGCATATAGATGTTCTCTGTTTTCTTTTGAGATTGGATTATGGAACCCACTTCTTTCGAAACTGCCACTGGTGGAAAAATATCAGGAAAATGGGTTTCCTCGGTCGGCCATGCACTGGCGGCCCTCCTTCTAGCGCCAAAACTGTTGGTGCCCCGAAAATCGTAGGAGACAATAGTAAGGGATTCTCCCCAATCAACGTTCCCAACTAGCCCGTTGATTGTTTGGTATAGGGAATCCATCTGGTTTGCGGTCCGGCTATCGTAGGTCAAGCAACAAAACAAAGGTTTTACCGGTTACGGTCCGGTCCACCGAGTTTTTGTATTTTTGACTTAATGTATGATATGCAAGTGCCTACCTAACAATGCAGAGTGCTAAAGATGCAAGGAATAGTCACAATGTGATGCACAGGTTCTTACCTCTCATCTTAAGGTTCACAGGCACCCAAAAACACATACAACACAAACTTAGACTAACTACCTAAACTATCCCTAGGGAGCAGAGTTATCATTCATTAGTGAGTAATACATTTTGTGCGTGCATTATGAGGAGTTACAAATAGCTGATACTTCATTCAAAACACATGAACATTTATAGATATTTAAACAACCAGATAGCTGATTATTTTATGAACAACATTCATTACTCACAGTGGAAGACATCCCAAAAGATACTGAAGAACATTCAACAAGAACATAGGTTCAGGAAGTTAAATACTCTCACAGCTGAAAATGAAATAGTTCCTCTTCAACATTATTCATTTAGTCACATTGATACATTCCACATTTAGCTCTCTCCAACAGGAAAAAGTTGCACTTTCTGACTGTAAAACGAAATAGTTCCTCTTACAAGCAAAAGAGTTTACAAATTTTTCAAGGAAAAAGCCCTTTCTAAATCCTATCTTTAACATATTTATACTACACAACAGGTCTTTTGGGCTGCCCCCCCCCAAACGTGTGACTTTCCAGTCCCCAACGCTTCATATCCTTCAGTTATGTCTTTTCTTGCATACTCATGATTGGTTAAGTAACTGATATATCCTTCGGACTCGCGCTTTCGTTGTCTTCAAAGTGGTTTTGGGCATACCACCATCAACAATCTGCCTCCCTTCTTGCCGTGGAAATTTCATCATTTTCCAGGATTTCACCTGCAATCAACAACGAGAGCTATTCATTGGAGAACATAACTGTAAAAATAATGTGAACTGAAAATACCAATCCACAGGAAATGACTGGGTGCACCTCTATAATGGACAAGAGGCTAGATTAAGCCTTTTGGGCGGGAAGATCTGAAACAGCCCTCGGAAGGCTTTGACATCGGACAGGAAAAGGCTCTCCTAGCCGCAACGGTAGAAAGAAAAAGCTAACGTGGTGTGAAAACACGGGCTGGAGAAACTTAAAATGAAAGTCGGACGGCTTTGGACATCGGAAGCGGGATGACTTTCCCAGCCGCAACAGCAGAAGAAAAAAAAGGTTAATGCACGCGAGCGGGAGAACTTCACATCGGACGTCGGAAGCTTTAGGACATCGGAGGCTGAATCTCCTTAGGAGCTGCAACGGCAGAAAAGATGGTGGTTTAAGACCTTCAATTCCCGGGCGGGAAAGGCTAAATCGGAAATCGGAGCACTTTGCACTTCGGACGCAAGACCCTTTTGGGAGCGACCATGGCGGAAGAGAGAAGGATTGGAGCTTTCGATTCAATATAAAAAGAGGCTCGACTCAAGAAAACATAAGTGCCTTGAATAGTTAAGGATCAGCAATAGCTAAAGTTGTTCTTCCTACGAAATGGCGGCCTTAAAGGACAAAGATTTGACTTCTCCTAATTCACATCTTCGATCCAACATGAAAATCAGACACAAACGATTTCTGAAAACAAGCCACAATCTGATATTCAGAATCAAAGCAAGACCTCACGAGATCAAACAACTTTAAATGATAAGAAGGGACCCAAAATTTAAGAAAATTGGGGAGAAAAGTTGCAGTTGCAACAACAACATGCCTCATAAGTTCCACCAAGTTCTCAATGGGAACTCACCCTAACCTCACTGCACTCTGCGAGTGGACTGCACAACTCAACACAACTCACTGCAACAACTCTGTAATTCTATAAACAAATCACACTTGCACAATGGTGAATTATAACAACGTGTGACCACTTCTTATAGCACTGGATCGATATTCCTCCCATTATGACCAAATCATGCATTAATCACCTGAATTAGTTGTCGATCATGTCAATCCAATGGTCGGATCCATCATTAATATGCGTCTCATCTGAGAGCGTTGTTGGTTAACTATTTTAACTACCTAATTTATTGTTGATTTGATGCTATCGCAGCCCTGCGACCATCGCGAAATAACTTCCTAACTACAATGCTAACTATTCTACTTGCACATCCACTTCATCTTGGTGCTCCATCCTCCTAACTACCATCTCAAGTTAAAATAACAATTTTTTTTCGATTGCACAATGCCTCAAGCATCGCGTGGCTCCAGGCCTGTCCTATAGGGCTTTAATCTACTTTCATTGACCAGATTAGGCAACATCACACCATCTAACTGTTGTAGTTGTACTGCACCTCCTAAAGTAATGGAATTAATGAGATATGGACCTAGCCAATGCATTTGTAACTTACCTGAATGTTTCATGAACTTACTATCATACATCAATACGAGGTCTCCTTGCTGAAAATGTTTTTTTTGAATATGTCGATAATGCCAAGATATTTGTTGATCCTTCTCAACGTGCTAGTGAAAACCTGTAACAAAGCAGTCTTCCTTGAGCTGCACTAGCTATGCCAGGCAGTCTTCTAATGCTGCATCATCATCCATGCATTTTGCTGCCACTATGCGGAAACCTGGAACAATGTACTCTATTGGCACCTCTTTCCCATACACCAATTTGAACAGTGTCTGTCCTGTCAATATTTTGCAAGTGGTGCAATATTCCCACAAGACAGTTGGAATCTTCAAATCCTAGTCATCATGGTTCACATTGCATACCTTTGTAAGCGCATGCTCCAACACCTTGTTGAATGCCTCCACTATCCCATTTGCTTGTGGATGATACGAGGTACTCTTCTTATGCTGTATCTGAAGCTCCTATGTCAATGTATTGACTGCGCAATTGGTGAAGTGACTCCCCTAGTTGCTCATAAATATCCTTGGGAACCCAAACCAAGTAACAATTTTTTTCAAACAAGAACCTCGTTGTTGTCGTAGCAATGCAATCTACAATAGGTGTAGCCTCCGCCCATCTTGTCAAATAGTATGTCACTATAATTATGTATCGTGTACCGGTTCTCTTCCCTGGTGGGTTGATTGGTCCCACAAATTTCGTAACCCATTTATCAAATGGCTATAATGTCACTTGAAGTACCAATGACATCTCATCCCGCCTTGATGGTGTTCCAGTCCTTTGAAATACATCGCACATTCATGCATAATATGCCACGTCACCATTGAGAGTGGGCCACCAAATTCCTGTGCGGAGCACCTTCCCTACAGTAGTGTGACCTCCATAGTGTCCACTAACGAGTCCTGCATGTGCCTCTCCCAATATCTTCCCTTGTTCATATGGTAGGACACATCGCCTTATGATCTCATCTGGTCCGATCTTATAGAGTTGTCCAGTGATCAATTGGAAATCCCTAGCCTTAAAAACCAATTGCTTCTTCTGACTTGTAGTAAGCCCCTCTAGTGCAATTCCTATCACCAAAAACTGAATTATTGGCTCATAATAATCATCAACCATCTCAACTCTGAATAGTTGTGCATTTGGAAACCCATATTCAATGTTTGTTGGTTCCTCACCTGTCTCAATTCATGATAAGTGGTTTGGGCCAGCATTCAAGCGACTAGATTCACAATTATCTCAAAATCAAAATCCTAAAAGAGAAGTAGCCAATGACATATATTCCCACCCAACACAAGATTATTGATGATTTTGTTGGCAGGAATTTCACACCTTCTACGGATAGAAGCTGTTCCTCTGGAATGAATGGTTCAGATCTAGAACAAATAAGTCACAACAAGGCTGATAGACTTCTCCTAGAAACTACAGACACCTGGAATACAATATTTAGAGATTGATGTTTCCCTTCACCTATGGAAAAATATCTCTAATAAGATACCTGCAAAAACACATCACATGCAAAAGATCAAAAGTACCAGAACATTATCTATAGATCTATATTGGTGACTAAGGAATCCAATAATAAACATGCAATATTACACATAACAAGTATATGGGAAGAAAACCAACATTACATTGATAAATAATGAAAGAGTTTACAACTTGTGCCTTAGTGTTGATGCACTCCTCCACAAAACTGATGTCTTATCCCTAATAGCTCCAACTTTCTCCTATATGCTCACTCTAATGGATCAGACCAGAATGTCAAAATGGCAGCATGAATTTGGTCTCTTCTCAACCATGGGGTATGAGCCTGTTTTTATAGGCCTCAAATGGATAGAGATGGTTGATATTTTGGGAGGTGAGGTGGATAGGAGATCCCCAAAAAATGGAACTCGAGCTGAATTGACCTAGGTGAATAGGGATAAGGCCTACCATGAAGCTTTTGATCTAGAAGCTTTGTGAAGTCTCTCTTTTTCAATTTTTACCAAGGGCATTGCTCCTGCTCCTTGATAACAGAGTAGTGTTAGGGAAGAACCACTCTTCAAACAAAGGGTAAAGGTAGTGCCACCTCCTGTCTTCAACACTACTCAGGTGGTATTGAAGAAGGTACTACTCCTAAGCTTAAGGGTAAAAGCAGTGCTTGGTTTTTATGTGCTAGTTTGACATCTGGAGCAAGGTTTTCACTTCAAGATTTGGGGATGAGGGAAAACATGGATGTTTAGGATATTATCACATGTTGGTGATGAGATTTGGGTGTAACACATGTATTTCAAAGAAGAGTGGTCTGTGAACATATTGAAAATCCCCAGCGAATAGGTAATGTCAAAATTTCTGTAACGCATATACCATCGCCATACCTTCCCTCTCTATTGTAGTATATTTTTTCTCTGTAGATGACAAATTTCAACTAGTAAAATAAATTAGGGGATCAACATATCCTTCCCCTAGATGTTCCAACACCACTCCCAACACAATTCACGATGCATCCACATGGACATGGAACTCTTTATTCCAGTAAGGAAAAACTAGTATTGGTGTGGAAGCCATCTTAGCCTTGAGTGTCTCAAAGCTGTCCTGACACTCATGACTTCATACAAATACCACATCCTTCTTTAACAACCTCTCCATAGGAGCTATGATTGCACCATAATCAAGAATGAACTTGTGGTAGTATCTTGTGTGCCCTAGTGTCTCTCTAAGTTGCTTCACATTTGTAGGTGGGTGCAAGCTTAAAATCAAGACAATATTTGTAGGGTCAACCAACATTCCTTGCTTGCAAACAATGTGTCCCAACAACATCCCAAAAGGTGTGCAGAAAATGTATTTCTTTGAGTTCAGTGTGATTTGATGTTGTCGACATCGCTCCAGCATCAGTCATAGGTGTTATCACTCAGAATGTACCCAGGTTGTAGGAGGTACACCCCGAGGTAACAGAAAAACCACTTTAGGAAGATATTGATATTTCTCTCCCAGAGAGGGATCTCTCAACACAAATCTTACAAAATAAAATGATAAACAATATTTAAGCATTCATTCATTTGGCTGAACCAATCACATATCCATTGGGCATGGAGTCATATACAGGTAAAAGATCATAAAGATACATACACGAGAACTATCAAAGGCAAGATAATCACATCATTACAGTCATCAAATTTGATCTGGGTGAAACGGAAGAGATGAGAAAACAGTCCATCAATACAGAGCGTCTAAGACGAATTCCATATCAATTTTAGAAGAAAAATCATTTAATATCAGAAATAATGAATAGAGCATAAACATATGAATTCTACTCATTCAACACTGCATTCCAGATACGAAGGAAGAACAAAATGGAGTGTTACACAAAGGAAATAACAAGCACATAAGGGAAATGGCACAGACTGCAACATCAATGACACATGAATCTTTGACAGGAAACTCTCATGCATTCACTTTATTCCTCAAAACAGATATGTCTTTCCAAACCAGTAATTCTTTTGATGGGTTCCAACCCCCATCTCATAAAAAGATACAAATATATAGATCAAATAATAATTCTGCCCCCAGCAGATGAACAACAGAATGACCAGCGTAAATTAGAGTTTGTAACTAATTTCCTACACCACTAGGAAGTTGTTACAACTCCATTCCTAACAGATCATAGAGTATCACATCAACTGAGTAACAAACTTGGCCACCCAGCTCCACGTCCCTGCTTCATCAGCCCTTCGGTATCTGCCACCTGTTTCCTACAGAGGAAGAGTATACTTTGTTTTTCCCAGCCGATCTATAGCCTTCCACTGCTCGACACTTGGGGTGTCGCTTTCCATCATTTCCCGGATGGCTACCTCGAGCTCCATGTATGTTTCGTAGGACTTCTTAGGTAGTCTGGCTCTAATAGCTGTAAACTTATGCAGGACTTTGAAATCTTCAGTTAGCACGTCCACGATGGTTTGTCCCGACAGGCTTTTCTCCAGCTCATTAAACTTTGAATGGTCCATACGAGCCCTGACAATCAGGTGATTATAATGTTCCTGTGAGAGCAATCGACCCTTTTCATTCCAGAAGCATGGCAACCCTTCTTCGAACAGCTTTTTGAACTCTTTTTTGAACCTGTTGACCTCTACCATCAATTCCTCTGATTTGTCCTGAACCACCTTCATTAACTGGTGCTTGTGAACGATTTTCTTTGCTGACAGGACTATTGAGACCCTGTCCTTTATGACTATATCATGCAACTTTTGATATGTTAACGAATTCAGGAAATCCAGGGTGTTTTGGGCGGTAGTGAGAGGTCTCTTCACCATGTGTTCGTTTACTACTCTCAATCTTTACTGAGCTGAATCTATCAAACCACACAAATCATCAATATAGTTAAGGTAGTGCCTAAACTTGGTAATCTCAATACTTAGGGTGTCCCAGATGATATGCTTTGCCCCCTGAAGGGGGCCTTTCCCAATACATTTCTCCTTCAGTTCCTCAACCTTCTGTTGTAATTGGCTCTTGTCCTGTAAGAGCTGCATTCTGCTTTCACTAACCTTGGCTAACTCGGCTTTCACCCTCTCATTTTCGGCTTGCAATTCCTTAATAGTCTCCTCCTTCAAACTCACTTGGGACATAGACTCCAACAGGTCATCTGCAGAACAATCAACTAATGGCTTTCGGATATCTACAATGGATAAGTCGTCACCGGTAGGGGTCTGGTTTATTAGCTCATCCATAATCTCCTTTTCCACAGTCTGGTCTCTCTCTATTACGGAAATTTGGGACAGTAGTGCTTCCTTCTCGGCATTCCACTTATCCTTCTCCTCTTGTAGCTCTCCAGCCTTCCCTTTGTATTCCATCATTTCCTGATGGAGTTTATCTTTCTCCTCCTGGAGGGCTAGCAATTTTGCTGATTGGACATGTTCTGAGCCTGGCATTTTCAACCTCTTCTTCAAAACTTGCAGGGCATTATCCTTTTCTTCTAACAACCTCTTTACGGCCTGGGTACTATCTGAGCTCGCGATGTCCGCTTGCAATTTTTTCACCTGAACCACATTTGCTTTGTTTTCCACTTTCTCATGTCTCAATTGGATTTCCAACTTGTCAACCAATGCTTCCAACTTGTTTATCCGCATCATGGCTTGCAACAGGTCCGAATAAAGAATTTCGCTGGTCTGCTTGTGTAACTGTATCTTGTCTGGAGTACTAATTTTATCCAGACGGATCTCTATTTCAGACATTCTTTTATCATTCACAATGGCCATCTTGAAAGTATTTTTCTCCACATCTCTAGCAGAAACTAGAGATGTTTTAGAACTATGCAGGTTCCTTACCCTTGGGAGCAAATTTCTTGTTTCTTCCAGGGATTGCTTCCTCTTCTCTAGGTAGCTCGCTTTGAGCTCTTATTTTGATTTAAACAGGGAGCCTGATTCTAGACTGTTAATATCACCTTCTGAATCTTTAAAGGAAAACTGACTAACCTGTATTGTCTTCAGGGGAACCAAAGCAGCCCCTTTGGAAACTCCGGGCGCCCCTTCATTCACGATCTCACCACCTCCGAGCAGCTTCGCTTTCTTATGGGATGTTTGTTCATCCACATCCATACTCTGGGATTCGGCCAAACTCCTCTTGGAAGCAATACTGACACCCTCTGTGATTTGGATCTCTGAACGAGATGCAGGATTTGCCTCTGCCTCAGCATTGGTCTCGTCAGTAAATGTGAGAAAATTAGCTGTCTCAGATAACCCTTCAACGGCTTGATGCTCAAATGGTTTGTTCCTGTTTGCTTGCTTTCTTAGTGAAATCACCTGGTGGGGGTCGTAGCTCATATTTACATCCTTAATGAATTCCATGGGCTCCATCAGTCTCTCTATACATGTCAGGGCACCTTTGCCTTTAAAAATGAAAGGGCGGACCTTAAAAGGAAATTTAATATTCAAAGATTTCCTGAAAGCACTGAAGTGCTCCTCCTCTGATAACAACCTTTGTCTCATAAACTCCAGAGAAAAAATTCTTGGAGTTAAAAAAGAAGGCAACCTATAAGGCTGACCAGTAAAGCCATACACTCTCAAAACAGTGTAATCTTTGTACAGGAACCAGTCTCCCACCCGTCCTTCGGGTGAGGACTGCATCAAATATTTCATTTCATCGAAGACCCGGGGCAATTCTCCATCAAACAACATCCTGTATATTTCGGACATGATCGAATAGGCAAATTCGATCAGGTTGATTTGCCTTGGCAAATCAGAAGAGGATAGAGTACTCAAGAACTTCAATTCGGTAACATTGGAACATATCAACATGTTAAGCAAATGTGATTGAAATCTAAAAAACTGGACCTTGGGAAACTCAGTCAGCTGGAGGTGGATTGCCTCGGCAAGATACTCGTCCAAATTAAGCACAGGAGATGACTGGGACTCGGGACTCAAAGAATTCACCTTTAACAGGAAACCAAGGACAACATGACCTACATGACAATCATCATCTAGACCCAACACCTGACAAACCAAAGACATCACTAATTGCACCTCAGTTCTGAAAACGTGCAAGGGGTAAGGTAAGGAGAGGATTTCCAGGGACTGACCTTCCTTCAGGATACTTGACAGGAATCGAGAGCGAGCATCAATTGGGCAATTTCGGAAAAACTCAGCAAGGACGGCTTCATTCACAGACTTATGGTTTCCAGGATAACTTTCGGGCAAACTAAGATTTTCTCTAACTACCGAAGCATCAATTTTACACAATACCCTAGATGCAGACTGACTCATAATGACCCTCTGAGAGGGGGAATAATTTATCGCGCACCATTCGACAAATTCAGGGAAGTGGAGGGTTTGCTCCAGGGCGAAAAAGTATAAAAAGGACTTGCATACATTCAAAACATCATTTCCTTGCAAAAAATAAGACCATAATCTTTCTTTGCTGCCAGACACGCTTCCTGTAGACAGGAAAGGGTCACAGACACCTCTGTGTCTGTCTACCAGGAACTCCTCTCTTTCATCCGAGACCCGACCCGACACAGAAGCTTCGCTCTGTTGGTCCATTTCTCAATTTATAACATGAATTGGGCGAAGAAGTTACAGGTTTTGAGGTCCTACCTGGCTCACTGCGAAGGCGTGTGCTCGGAACGCGCCTTGGTACTTGACAACTGGAAGCGCCCAAATCGACAGGTCCTTTTCGCCGGGTCCCAAGAAATAAAATAATCAGAGAAGATGTCAATTTTGCCTTTATAGGACCACCCTGATTAGACACGTGGGAAGCATTTATTTCCGCAACCACTACCTATCTCTAACACCCGCGCATCTTTCTCTTCCGGGTTCATTCCCGACCGCCGATCTCTTCTGCGCAAATTCCTGGCCTTCGGATCACAAGCCACATGTCCTTTTCCGCCGAGCCTTCTTGCTTTAACCATTGTGCAACTTTGGGTCCTGGAGTTATCCGCAGCCGTTGATATGATTTGCCTTTGCGGGTGGGCCGTCGGATCACGTTTTGTTTACCAATTCCGCTGGGCTCTTCCCCTTTAACCGTCGAGCAACTTTGCTCAGCGGAATCGTTCCCAACCGTTGATGCGATCTGCCTTTGACCACGTGCCGTCAGATCAAGCGCCGTGTACCAAATTCCGCTGGGCAATCCGGGATTATCCTCCGCGCTTGTTCCTCCTCTGGAATTCTTTTTGGCCGTCGATGAGATTGCCTGGCGCTCCTCAACCGCCCGATCCTGTGACACGTATCACATTTCTCCGGGCGCTGTGGGTTTATCGGGTGCGCAAATTCCCACTCCAGAATCATTGTCAGCCGTTGATCCACTAGCTCTGATCTCCAACCATCGGATCAAGCGGCACGTAACCAATTCCGCTGGGTGGTTCAAAGGTTATTCCGCATGCACGTTAATTTCCCGGGAACCAACATATCCATCGATCTATGTTGTCTTCAATCCTCGGCCGTTGGATCAACTTCCACGCACCCTTTCCGCTGGAAGCCCTGACGCTTATCCATCGAGCGAGTTCCGGCTGCGGAATCGATCCCGACCGCCGATGGGATCCGATTTCGTCCCTCCACCGTCGGATTGAGAGGATTATATGTGTTTTCGCCGGTCCTCCATTTCCTTAACTACCTTGCACTTTCAGACGGCGAATTTAGCATGAACCGTAGATCAACCCCGAACAAATGTTAGAACCCCCGATGTGTGCAGGCGGCTAAAGGCCCGAACTTCCCTTATCTTACTCGCATGTCTTGATGGGAGGAAGGAGTATCAGCCATGGATTTGCTCCTCCTTTCAATCACAGCTCAGGATTTATTTCAACTCGGCTGCTCTTTAGACTATCAGGTCTCCTTTGTACTATGCCTTTAACCCAAAGTATTTAAACAACACAATCTTACCTCCCCTTAGTCTTATATCTCTTTTGTTGAATACAGGTGTTAACAATAGGTTCACCAGATGGTCCCTAATCAATCCATAAACTATCCAATTGTCCATATGAACCACCAAATTTTTTTGACTAAAGTCCTTGAATGTAGTGACAATAATACAGGAGAATATCGCAAGTGCATTCTTCAGTACAAATGGAATCACAATGTACTGAAAAACATCCCCATTCAGTAACAAAGGTTGTCCTATGATGATCTTCTTTTACGATCTTAATTTGGTGATATCCAGAAAATCCATTCCTGAATGAGTAGATTTCTCGACCGCTCACTCCTTCTAGCACCTCATCAGTGAATGGTGTAGAAATGGATCATGCAGACACACATCATTCAATTTTCTAAGGTCGACACAAATATGAACCTCATCTGTCTTCTTGTCTTGCATAACCATGGGGTTGATCTATTATGATTCTTCAACCAACTCTATTATCCCAGCATCCAACATTCTTTTGAGATCAACTTTGACCCTCTCCTTGCATCATGGATTCAAGCGATATGGTCGCTACTTTACTTCCTTCACATATGGTTTCAGTAGAATCTTCATCTCTCCTAAGTCTCCCAGTATTCCATTCATCTCAGAAAACTTTGTAGGAAACAGATCTTGGAACTCATGTAACAAATATGTTATCTTTGCCATGGTTTCTTTGTCCCAGTAGTCCCCAACATTTGCAATATTTGGGTTCTCCTCTGTCTCAGTGTTGAACTTTTGAATTTTCAACGGTTGATTCATTCGATCCGTCAGGATGTCAGGTGCTACGACATCCTGACTCCCTTTTGTTTCTGGAATATTGATGTTCTATAGATCATCAACATCATCTATTCCTCTTATCGCATTGTAGCATTCCATCATCAATTGCATCAAACAACACGCATGCATATCCACTGGATATGCAACTAGAACTACCCCTGAAACAATGTCATGGATGTGCTGCAGTGCATTATGGATATTCAGATTGGTATCTATGAAACTAAAGGTGTGAGTGAATAAAATCATCAATTCTTCCCAAGTATTAATTGTGTAAATTGAACCCAGTGATAGAACAATTTTACTCACAACAATTATCAATTGTACATGCAAAATCACTCACAAAAGAGACTGAATATGGAGCTGAACACTAAACTATATTAACTCAGTGTACAATAGCCAACCCTGTAACATAATAGGTGGCTGTATTAAATAATTACATAATGGATTTGAATGCATGAGGAGGAAATTCAAATATAGTCAAAAGAAGGCTTACTAAAATTAAGCAAATCCCCCATAGGTGCATAAAGTAGTTTCCAAATCAGTCATGGAGCTCACGAATTGGAAAAAGCACTTAGGCAAGCTAAAGAGTGATGGAATGACAACTCATACATTCTTTTCATAGGAGAAAAGAGTGGAGGATCTAGAGGACAAAAAACTAGTTCACCTCACCTAGTCAAACTTTCCCAATTGCCTTAAAGCACTGAAAAAGCAGGCAATAAAGCAGAAAAAGCAGAAGGGTGCCTAGGAGACCAGGAATAAAGTAGAATTGATTCCTTGAGGTTTCCCATGCACTACATGAGTCAAAATATGCAAGTTTGACCACTATGGATAGGCAAATGACAACTTGCATAAGGTGGGACACATGAAACTAGGCAAATAAGACAAAAATGATTAATTTAATGTCTAAGGTAGCTAACTATGGGTTGATTATTCTAACACCCCCCCTTAAGCCTAACTTATGAGTAATATATCAGAAATTATAGGGCCTAGCAACAAGGCTTAGTTGCCCTTTACATACTGCATGTCCATTTAAACAAGGAAAGAGGCAAAAACCACATGGGAAAATCCTCCCTTAAACATGGACTGTAAAACAAAATTTGGAAATATTGTCTTCACTCATGCTTCACAGCATGATCAGAAATCCCTAGCAGTGATTTGAGATTCCTGAAGGTCTTCTCACAAAATTCTTTGGTGAATATATCAACTACTTGTTCTGAAGATGAACAGAAAAGTAGGT
Organism: Pseudotsuga menziesii; assembly: GCA_001517045.1. Lineage (NCBI taxonomy): Eukaryota > Viridiplantae > Streptophyta > Pinopsida > Pinales > Pinaceae > Pseudotsuga > Pseudotsuga menziesii. The sequence goes on along the minus strand of LPNX010018626.1, from coordinate 20,185 downwards.
GAATGGTGCCATCATGCACAAGCTCTCTGATGTAGTGAATATGGATCTCAATGTGTTTGGTTCTCTGCTTCTGAACTGGATCATTGCAGATTCAAATGGTACTTTGGTTATCATATTAGATGGTATTTGAGTGCTCTGATTTGAAGCCACACTCTCCAAGTAACTCCCACAACCATAAACATTGAGTTGCTGCATTAACAACTCCTCTGTACTTTGCTTCTATAGATGAGAGTGCAATGGCACTCTGTTTCTTGCTTGACCAGATGATTGGCCCTTCTGCAATCATGAACACATTACCTAATGTGGAATTTATGTCTTTTCTATCACCTGCCCAATCACTATCAGTAAATCCAATCAAATCAAGATCAAATTTTTCTTTATAGAAGATCCCATGTGTCCTTGTTCCCTGAACAAAGTTAAGGATCCTTTTGGCTACTTTCCAATGGATCTCATGAGGCTGATCCATGTATCTAGAAGCCACACTTACTACATAAGAAATATCAGGTCTAGTATGTGTAAGATACAACAAAAATCCAATCAATTGCATATACAGTGTATTGTTTACCATAGGTGAAGAATCAACTTCTTCCAGCTTCACTCCTAAAAGGAAAGGAGTCTTGCTTGGCTTGCAATACTTCATTTTGAATTTTTTCAACAAATCCAAGGCATACTTGGACTGGTGCACCTTGATTCCAGCTTTGGTTTGAGGAATCTCAAGCCCCAAGAATTGGCTTAAGAGCCCCAAATCCGTCATGGAGAAGGCTTGGTTCATTGCACCCTTCAAGGAAGCAATCTCATCATTTGAGCTTCTTGTAATGAGAAGGTAATCAAAATATAACACAATGATCATTAATGAACCATTATTTAACTTCAAATAGACATTTGGATCTGATTTTCACCGAGCAAAATTCAATGATAGCAAGAAGCTATCAATCTTGGCATACCAAGCCCTGGGGGCTTGCTTTAGCCCATACAATGACTTTCTCAACCTACACACAAGAGATGGGTTAGTATAAAATCCTTGAGGCTGCTGCATGTATATCTCTTCAGTGAGATCTCCATTCAAGAAGGCACACTTTACATCCATGTGATGTACCTCCCATTGCTTTGAAGCTGCAATGGCTAAGGCTAGCCTGATGGAGTCCATCTTTGCCACTGGTGCAAAGGTCTCATTGTAATCTATGCCATGAACTTGTGAGTATCCCTTGGCTACCAATATGGCCTTGTACTTCAGAGTTGAACCATCAGCAGCAAATTTGGTCTTGTAGACCCACTTACACTGAACTAGCTTCCTCCCTGGGGGAAGATCCACTAGCTCCCAAGTGTTGCTCTTCTGGAGTGAGCTGAACTCTTCCTTCATGGCTGCTTTCCATCTTGGATCTCCTACTAAATCTTCATATGTCTGAGGATCTGATTCCACCATCAGATAGCATTTCTCAGCAAACATAGGATCCTTCATGCATAGACCAACCTCAAATTGAGATCTAGTCCTTCGAGGGTCATTGGGATTCCCAACTAGCTCTCCTGCTGCATGAAGTGTCTTGGCTGACCATTTTGGCCTTGTAGGGATGTTAGGTTCAGCAATAAACTCATCACTATTAGACATATCAGAATCAGTATGTTCAACAAACTCTTCACTTACTTTCAGAGGTTCTGGTGGTGAAGAGGCTTCTCCAACTTCCACTGCTACTAGGGGTTCTTCTTGAAACTGAACACACCTTTCGATGAAGGATTTGTTTGTGCTCAAATTTATAAACTTGTAACCTTTCATATATTCAGAGTACCCAACAAATAGGAACTCTTAGCATTGGGGCTGCAAAGCCTTTCTCTTTTCTGTTGGAATTCTAGCCCAAGCTCTTGAGCCAAAAATCCTGAAATGGGTCACATTTGGCTTGTGCCCACTCCATGCTTCGAAAGGAGCCATACCATAAAGATGTTTATGAGGCACCCTATTCTGGATATAGGCTGCACATTTGATAGCTTCAGCCCAGTACTTTGGTGGCAAATTTTTGGCCTCCATCATGCATGTTGCCATCTCCTTCAGTGATATGTTCTTCCTCTCAGCAACACCATTTTGCTGTGGTGTGTAAGGGATAGAATGCTGCATCTGAATACCTGCATCTGCACAATATTGAAAAAACTCAGACTTGACATACTCACCACCATTTTCAGATCTGAGGACCTCGAGTTTCCTCCTAGACTGGTTCTCAACCAAAGCCTTAAAGACTTTGAATAGGCCGAAAACTTCAGACTTGTGTTTCAGGAAGTAAACCCAGCAATACCTGGAAAAGTCATATATGAAAGTCAATGCATATTTGTCCTGACTCATGGACATATGAGGAAATGGGACAATAACATCACTGTGGATCAACTCGAGGGGTGCAGAGGTTCTCTCATGACTAGCTCTCTCAAATTTATGCTCTGGGTGTTTTCCTAGGATACAACCTTGGCAGACTCCTTTGGAAAATTTTATCTTGGGAAACCCTATGACCATCTCTTTTTCACTAATATCAGAAAGATACCTGTAATTTAGGTGGCCAAATATTTCATGCCAAATCTTGCTTGCTTCATTAGCATGAATCAGAAGAGTAGAGGGGTTTGAGTAGGGTAGGAAGTGTGAGAACATGTATACCTTCTGAGTATGATTTGTAACTCCTTTTGCAATGAATTTACCACTTGAGATCTCTATGATCTCAACTTCATCAGGGGAGAATATGACTTTCTTTGGAGACCCAATGTGATTCATCTGATACATGGATAAGAGGTTGGAGGCAAGACTAGGCACATACAACACATTGCTGAACTGACCATGATCAAGATCAATCCTCCCTTTTCCCAAACTTTCAATGAGAGAGTCATCTCCCAATACTATTGGTGGACCTTTTGACATGTCAAGTGAGGAGAATGCCTCCTTGGTCAAAACCATATGTCTTGAAGCTCTAGAATCAATGATGAAACTAGGTGAACTTGATGTGCCAGCAACCAATGCATGAACTCTCTCTCTGTCTTCTGAACTTGATCCTCCTTCACTCTTCTTTGAGCTGTCTAGAAGGGAGATGCCATTCTTCTCTAGGAGTTGGGTCAGCATGTCTATTTGCTTCTTCATACAAGAGCTTTCAGTGTGATTTCCCTTATTGCAGTATGCACACTTGCTCATTTCTCCTTTGTTTTTCTTCTTCTGGTAGTTCTTCTTGGAACCTTGTGGCTCCTCCGGAGAATTGTTCTTGTCTCTCTTTTGCTCAGGTGGATTTTTAGCTTTCTTTTCTCTTTTTGAATCCACCCTCGAATCTCCAGCAACTAGAGCTTGGTCTTTGGATGGTTTGATGGTGCCCATCATCACTAGTTTATCTTGTTCTTGTGTGAGAGATTCCATGAAATCTGCAAGGCTAGGCATCTTCCAGGTTTGAGCTGTCAACTTTGTGGCATAGAAGGTCAAAAAAAACACTGAATAGTGAGGGCCAAGCTTCAAGAGTATGGCCAAGACCAGCTAATCATCCTTCTTTTCGATCCCACATTGTTTTAGCTGCAAAGCAAGTGCTTTGAACTTGGAGAAATAGAGTTGCAAGGATTCAAAGCTATTTGGACTCAGGGAGATTAGTTCATTTTTTATTTGATATCCCCTCATTTCATTTGTCTTTCCAAAAAGATCAGAAATCTTCTCCCATACTTCATTCGGTGATATCAATCCATCAAGATGGAAAAGGAGGTCTCTGGAAATACTCAGACATAAGAGACCATAGGCGTCATCCCTCATGTTGTACCATTTTATCTTCTCTGTAGCTGCATTGGGCTCTACTTCTATTGCCATAGTCACCCTGTAGAGGCCTTTCTCTCTCAATAGTATCTCCATCTCCGCTTTCCATTCAAAAAAAATGAAAGGAGTCAAGATGATCTTCTGAGATTGATCCATAACTCAGAAATTGTCTCGGCTGTCAGTAGAAGGCTCCCAGTCACTGATGTCGAACCTGAAAAACAAATTTGAAGGAGAGAAATTGATCTACAATGGCTCTGATACCATGTGGAAATTGAACCTAGTGATAGAACAATTTTACTCACAACAATTATTAATTGTACATGCAAAATCACTCACAAAAGAGACTGAATATGGAGCTGAACACTAAACTGTATTAACTCAGTGTACAATAGAAAACCCTATAACATAATAGGTTTCTATATTAAATAATTACATAAGGGATTCAAATGCATGAGGAGGCAATTTGAATCTAGTCAAAAGCAGGCTTACTAAAATTAAGCAAATTCCCCATAGGTGCATAAAGTAGTTTCCAAATCAGTCATGGAGCTCATGAATTGGAAAAAGCACTTAGGCAAGCTAAAGAGTGATGGAATGAAAACTCATACATTCTTTTCATAGGATAAAAGAGTGGAGGATGTAGAGGACAAAAAACTAGTTCACGTCACCTTGTCAAACTTTCCCAATTGCCTTAAAGCACTGAAAAAACAGGCAATAAAGCAGAAAAAGCAGAAGGGCACCTAGGAGACTAGGAATAAAGTAGAATTGATTCCTTGAGGTTTCCCATGCACTACATGAGTCAAAATAGGTAAGTTTGACCACTATGGATAGGCAAATGACAACTTTCATAAGGTGGGACACATGAAACTAGGCAAATAAGACAAAAATGATTAATTTAATGTCTAAGGTAGCTAACTATGGGTTGATTATTCTAACAGTAATCTCTCTATACAACCCAGCTGATCCATACCATGATTGTGGCATATAATCCAACGTGTGGACAAAATAATGCACCCACTCATCCTTTGGTTGTGATGCCCACAAGGTCTGACACTCGACCATATGATCACCATGGTTATTCCTCCCATCATACATTCCAGCGTTGTGCTCTTCTGTGTTTCCAAATTGAACTATCATCAATATTCAACATTGCAACCAACTGTTGATCAAGTTCTTATGTGTCACCCACCAAAATGCTGGTGTATCCTTCAGTGCTTCATCTAACACCAACAATCACTACAGTTTTGACACGTTATCCTTAAATTCCACTAGAAACTCAGACAGCTCTAACAGTCCTTCATATACAGGTAATTCAACAGTCTCGGTTGCGAGTCGACACAACAGTTGAGTAATGAAGACATACTTCCTTAGCGATACCTCATGCATGAGATTCTTCTAGTTCTCTAAAGCATCATCAGAGTCTGAAGATGTAGAGTCAGAGTTGCATCAACCAAGTTCCCGGGCGATAGTTAGATAGATGTAATATTCTAAAATGTTATATGCATGATACCATCCTCTTACAACTTCTTCCTTTAGTGGGATCCATCGAAGCTATGACTCTGATGTATTTATTTTCAAAGGTCACCATGTGCTTCTTAAAATTAATCATTGGAAAGTTGTCATTGCCCATCCAATCCCTAGCAACGCGGGATAGGATCCTTCACCATCAACGACGTCAATAACATCAAAATCAACATAATTATTTATCCCTTCAACTTCCACACCAAGACGTAGAACTCGCCAAATCAGTGTTACTCTAGCATGGTTAGCCACTCGAAGCTATACAAGGGACCAAACTAATAGTGTGATCCCCATATTTTTCCATTTATTCCTAGTTAGAATATTCATGTCTAAGCCTAGATCCAAGATGATTGAATCTACCTCGTAGTCCCCAATATGAATATTCATGCACATCTCTTTTCCTATCTTTTTTTATGTAAAGAGTTCACTACATACTCTTTCCATCCCTTGGTCGGCTGATGTAATAGACCCTCAGTATCGATAAGAGCATCAAGATCATTTTCCAGTGACAAGAAACTTTCAAATAATTTATGCAAAGTACCATACTGTCGCGATGGTCCTGCTACCGAAGTTAAATCAAAAGCAGTTAGCATTTCATAAACAGGAAACTTACCCAGATCTCTTCTTATCACATCATGTTCTTCAAAGAATGTATCTTTCTTCGCGTCGATAATGAACTACACCTTATTATTTCCAACCAACTGGATTGGTGTAAATGGGCTCTCTTCTCCTATTATCGCACCTTCGTGAGTAATGATAGCAACATCAGCATCCTGCATCCGGGGTTCTACTGAGATCATCGCAACTGTCAGTCCTTGATGTGGCTCAATGGTAGATTCACAGGTTGGTTCACATTATGATTTTCATTCTGGTTCTGATTCTGAATCTGGTTTTGGTTTTGATTCTGTGACTGGTTTTGGTTCTAGTTTTGCAACTATGGAACGTTCCCTTCCTTCTACTTCGCGATCAGCTGTGGATAGTTCTCAATAGTGTGGTAAACAATGATACAATAAGTACAATGTGCTTGCAATTGGAGGAAATATCTCTTATAATGTCCCAGCACTCCGTAATTATAACATTGCGGTCATCTGTGAGCTTGTCCTCCTCCTCTGCCAAATCCTCCACCTCATCCTCCTTGGAATCCTCTGTGGAATCCTCCTTGCTGCTGATACTGCAGGGGATTTGGATCCTACTAGACATACTGATTTGGCTAAGCATACCGTGGCTAATGCATAGCCATCATCATCTAATTATACTGCGGTTGTGGCACAAACTATGGATGCGGTACAAACTACATATGCATTTGCACCTGCGATGCAAATTGCATCTGCGATTGCAGCTGTGGTGGAAACTATGGTTGAGGTGGCAGTTGTACCACATGTGGTTGTAGTTGTAGCTATGGCTGTAGATGTGGTTTATGTACTACTCGATGGTCTTCCCCTTGATGTAGTACATGTCCATTTTTTTGTCTTGGAGTAGATCATATGCACGATAATCCTTATCTTCATGTCCAACAGATTGACAAAATGTGTAGTATAAATTCATCGGCTTTGTGACCATCTTCTGCATATATCCACAATATTCATGTCGATGCCCATAAAATTGACAAATACGGAACCATGTCATACCACCATAAATTAATGGGTTTGGCACTCCTGAGAATAGGTAGTTTTAGAAATCCGAGCACTGAACCTTATGATGTCCCTCTGCGCGACATCGAGTGCTCCACACTTCTCCTCGATGTTGTTTTCCTTTAGTGATATCTTGCAACTAGAGGGTTAGACTCACCAGTTTTGTTTGAATATGGTTCATACTGATTGCATTCTCGCCAACATGTGAAGCTTGTAACTTCATCACAATCTCCATAGCCTTGCTCTGTGTCGCAATCTTTTGTTGCATCAATGGTAGTTTGATATGAGATAGTAACACTGTGATGAACCATTCCTTATGCTGAATATCACTCATATCAAAGCTTACTCTTTCCATTAGCATCTTAAATCTATGATTGAAATCCCAAATGGTTTCATTTGGATACTGCTTAATCTCCTTCAGTTATGTGAAATATTGCACCTCAAATTTCGATTTTTTGAATTCTTCAATCAATCCTTTTCTAACTTCAGCCAATTTTTTCACCGAAGTTCTGGTAGGAAATTGTAAAAATTTCATGAACCATTCCATTGCACGACCTCGAAGGGTCATTTCCAATTGACCTTTCTTGACCTCATCATCCGTATTTTGCTTGACAGTCCACACTTCTTCACATAAGAACCAGTATTGCTCGATATTCTCAATCTCATTTCCATGGAATAGGGGTAACTTCACATCATTTCCTACAATTCTAGGCCTTCTTCCTACAATCACTAATCCACTACTATTAGAGTGTTGTTGATACATCGTACAAGGCGGTGTCAAACTCATGTTTCTTCCTGATTATGGTGCAGTGGACATATATGTGGGTGTGTTTTTTCTCTGGGTTAGCCTTTCCTCGAGCTTAGGCGTATATTGGTCCTCTACTTCATCATTTTAGGGTCTCTTTGTCCCATGTTTTATTCCTTCACAAACTCATGTCTCGGTCGTAGCAAGACTCTCTCCTATCCTCTGCCTCTTCTCTTGCCAAAACCTTGCTCCTCCTCTCATAAGACCACTTCCTTCCTCAGATTCCCTCACAGTCCCATCATAACTTCCATCCATCCACTTACCCTGTATCATTCCATCCTATTAGAATAATCAACCCATAGTTACCTACCTTAGACATTAATTAAATAATTTTTGTCTTATTACCTAGTCTCCTAGATTCCACTCTATGCTAGTTTCCTTCTACATGTCATAGAAGTCAACACTTGCTAAAATTGAGTCATGTAGCACTTGGGAAACCTCCTCAAAACCATATTTACCATGTCTTCTTTATTCCAAATCCTCCAAAGTGCATATCTGCTTTTTCTAAAAAGATGCCTATTTTATTGAGAATTAAGGCAAAAGGAAAAGCTAGAATAGGTGTAGTTGACTTGTTTTTTTCCCACATCATCCTCCATCCTTTTATCCTAATAAAAACATGTATGATTTTTCTTTCCATCACTCATTATATTTCCTACTTAACTTATCCAATTCGTGAGCATCTTAGTGGATTTGGAAACTGCTTTATGCACCTATGGGGGATTTAACTATATTTAGTAAGCCTACTTTTTGACTATTTTGAATGGCATCCTTATGCATTTGAATCTCTCATGTAATTATATATTGCAGCAGCCTATTAATTCACAAGGTGGGCTATTTTACACTTATTCAATACATATTAGTGTTATGCTCCAATTTCAGTCTCCTTTGATGTTAATTTTGCATGTTTGATTAGCAATTTTGTGAGTGTAATTGGTCTATCACTTGGGTTCAATTTCCACATGGTATCAGAGCCTTTGTAGATCGATTTCTCTCCTTCCATATTTCTATTCCAGTTTTGACATCTTGACTGGGAATATATTCTCCTGACTAAAGGGCACAATTTCTGAGCTATGGACCAATCTCAGAAGATCATCTTGACTCCATTTAATTTCTTTGAATGGAAAGATGAGATGGAGATATTGTTGAGAGAGAAAGGTCTCTACAAGGTTACTATGGAAACTGAGGCAGAGACCAATGCAGCTATAGAGAAAATAAAATGGCACAACAGGAGGGATGAGGCCTATGGTATTTTGTGTCTAAGCATTTCAAGAGACCTCCTCTTCCATCTTGATGGATTGACATCACCTAATGAAGTGTGGGAGAATCTTGTATATATTTTTGGTTAGATAGATGAGATGAAAGGACATCAAATCAAGAATGAGATGATCTCCTTGAGTCCCGGTAGCTTTGAATCCTTCCAACTCTATTTTTCCAAGTTTAAAGCCCTTGTTTTGCAGCTAAAATAGTGTGGAATTGAAAAGAAGGAAGAGAAACTAGTTTTTTCCATACTCTCAAAGCTTGGCCCTGACTATTCAGTGTTTGTTTTGACATTCCATGCCACCAAGTTGACAGCTCAAGCTTGGAAGATTCCTAAGCTTGCAGAGTTCATGGAATCCCTCACACTGGAACAATATAAGTTGGTGATGATTGGCACCATCAAACCTTCCAAAGACCAAGATTTGGTTGCTGGAGATTCAAGGGTGGATTCAAAAAGCAAGAAAAAATCTAAAAATACACATGAGCAAAAGAGAGACAAGAACAAGTCTCAAGAAGAGCCCCAAGGCTCCAAGAAGAACTTCCAGAAGAAGAAGAACAAAGGAAAAATGAGCAAGTGTGCATACTGCAGTAAGGGATATCATCCTAAGAGATCTTGTATGAAGAATAAAATTGACATGTTGACCCAAATCTTGGATAAGAATAACATCTTCCTTCCTGATTACTCAAAGAAGAGGGAAGGAGGATCAAATTTAGAGGAGAGAGAGAGTATATGCTTTGGTTGTTGGCACATCAAGATCACCTAGCTTCATCATAGACTCTGGAGCTTCTAGACATATGGTTTCGACAAAAGAGGCATTCTCCTCTCTTGACATGTCGAAAGGTCCACCAATAATTTTGGGAGATGATTCTCTCACTGACAGTTTGGGAAAAGGAAGGATTGATCTTGACCATGGTAAGTCCAATAATGTGTTGTGTGTTCCAGGTCTTGCCTCTAATCTCTTGTCAGTGTATCAGATGACTCACACTGGGTTTCCAAATAAGGTCATATTCTCCCCTGATGATGTTGAAATAATTGAGATTTCGAATGGTAAATTCATAGCAAAAGGTGTTGTTGATCACACTTCGAAGGTATACATGTTTTCCCATTTTCTGCCCTACTCAAACCCCTCTACTCTTCTGATTCATGCTAATGAGGAAAGAAAGATTTGGCATGAAAGGTTTGGCCATCTTAACTACAAGTATCTTTTTTATTTTAGTGAAAAATATATGGTCATAGGGTTACCAAAGAAAAGGAAGGTATCCTATGGCTAGGGTTTAATAGGCCATCAACATACTGGGGTTGAAAGGTGGATGTATAATGTTCAGCAAGCATATATAAGCAAGTTTTAGAGATAGGAAAGGTCTGCACCTGATTAACTGAAGGCTACTCCAAGATTTCTCTAGCCCTTCTCCTGCTCCGCTTCCCTAAGATACCTACAAAACGAATTATACCTTCCTCAAACCATTGTGACCACATAAAAAGCAATGATAATCAAATAAACATGAAATAATAATCTGATTAACATCAAAATTTGATCATAAACAAAGATTCAATCACACATTGAACGATGATTTGGGAAGAAGGACATCACATCTTTATTAATCTTGAAAATAAGTACAAGTATGCCTTCTCTCCAAGTTTGGCACCTCAGGAAACCTTGATTTGGTTCTGCTGCTTCTCTTCTCCAAGGAACTCAGCCTCCAAGCTCTACAACATAAGGAGAATGCTTCACTAGGGCAAAAGTGTGGGAAAGAGAGTCCTGATTCCTACAGCATAATGATGCAAAGATTCAAGTATGCTCTCATGGACCTCCCTACCTCTATTTATATGGTTAATGAAGAGTTAGGGTTGAAGACAAAGTAGTTACAACTGAAGGAGTCAGTTGCATAACTACCCAAACTACCCAAATTTCAAAATTCATATTTTTTTGACATTTTCACGAGGCATACATGGGTTGCAGAGACAAAATTCACATACATGAGGAGGTATACATGGGTTTCAATGCAAAAATTCATATCTTTAAGGCGTACGTGACTATTATATATACCAACTCGCGTACGTACGCAGGTTTCCTTACGGAAAGTCATGTACACATCAAAGACTCATTTTTAGGGTATTTTTGGGCACTTTTAGACTTTGGTGTCTTCTAGAAAGGTTTAGCTAAATGAAATACCTTTTGAATGGTGTAGAGATGAGGTCAAATGGAGTTACAAAAATCAATATATGGGTCCTCCAAGTTAGGTGTTTTTTGAGTGACTTTCATGAAGTGTTGTCATGGAAATGTTGACGTGCGAAGAAATCATGGGAAAGTGGTCATAGGTAGAGATGTGTCATTTTGAGCTATAAGAGATGCCCCCTAATGTATGAGGTTAGAGGGGGAGATGATAGATGAAATACATTATAAAGGAAAAAGCTGAGTATGGAGAGAGCAAAGAATCCAATATCAAAAGGCTCGAACAAAGGTACTTGAAAGAGAGATAAATGTCAGAAAAAACTGATCTATGGGACATACAAGTCCATATACATAACATTTCCATAAAGATACAAGTGGATCCAACATATGTATAACTGATGAAACTATCATGGTCGCTCAATATGCAAAAAGGCACCATATCAAATCTAAAGGAGTCATGGCCACAAATGAAGAAGGTGGATCCATGCTCAATAATCAATCATAGCCACAAAAATACAAGGTGGATCTATGTCACACAAAAATGACATATAAAGTGTAACAAGGTCCTGCGTAGCTTGGGAAATAGTAAAAAATGATGATGCTATTGTCATCCCAAGGTCTTAAATCCAAACCACCCAAAAGGTACAAATCCTAACCATGTGAATAAAGGAGTTGAATTCGAACATCGAGGAAACCGTTTGATTACCGGTCAATGATGAAAACCACTAACAAATGCGAGGGAAAACACCATTAATGAAAATGGTGCCCAAGGTACCTAGTACATTCTAACAAGAGTGAATACAAGGACTTGAAGTCGAACACTTGAAGAATCCATCGAGTAGGAAACTATAAGGTATTCCCACTACCCAATAGTGAGGGAAATTTCCACTGATGACTGCAATCCCCAAGGTATTCCCACTACCCAATAGCGAGGGAAATTTCCACTGATGACTACAATCCCCAAGGTACTGTCAGAAAACTCTAAATCTCATTCCCAAAGCAAGATGTGTTGCAATCAATAGGAAGAGATCCATTGGAAGGAAGGCATTAAGGCATCCTTCATCATCCAACATGAGGTAAGTCAAAGACTAATTGGATATGGAATCAGTATTGAATTTCACGACAAGAAATGCTGAAGACATGATGTAATGAACTCATACCAGTGAATGGCCAACACAAAAGGTCAAGGCAACTACAAAAGGGCTGACAAAGGTTTAATCCTTGAACAGTGAGCATGACACAAAAAGTGACTTAGGCATATTTTGACACAAAAAGGACCAACAACACAAATTTGCAATGTAGGAGACATTGACAGATTCCCCATATAATTGGAAAAGAAACCAATCAGAGGAGTAAGAAACTTTGAATCAGGATAAGTTCAAAATACTAGGACCCAACTGTTGATAGACTCAAAACTGGTGCTTTGTTCAAAGAAACAAGACTTGCTTCCATGATGTAAAAAACATATGAATGAACTTCCCTTCCCCTCTTTCTTGTAAAGGTTTGACAAGTCCAAGAAAGAAAACTTGGGACCATCTTTATTATTGGAAAGCTTGAAGAAAAGACAGAAGAATGCTTGATAAAGCACAGATTCGTGGATTTTACAAGCCTGAATTAGTACATGCTTGATGGTGTTTTCATAATTTAGAGAGTATGAAAACTCCAAAGAAGACTCTAGGGGGGTGATTTTTCTTACCATTTAGTCTCCTGAGGCCGAAAAAGTATAAAACATACCAAAGAATAACTCTCTTAACTTCCGAAGAAGAAAAGGAACACCTTTTTCGTACTTACTCAGGAAGGTCCGAAAAAGGTTAAATTACCACCTACCCAACACTCCTTCAAAAGCAGCATATAGCCTGAGTTTTACATGTGTGAAGGAAGGCAATTTCACTGGGAAAGATCCATTTGATTACGAGAAATGGGGCTTAAAACAATAAACTTGATGCTTTGTTCTTTAGGGTTTAACGAGCATGAAAAAGACATAAAGTACACTCAGAATCTTTTTCATGTTTAGGTCCAGAGCACGAAAAAGAGAAAACTAAGCTCACACTGGGGGTTCCTTTTCCGTAAGTTTAGTCCCTCAATCTAGAAAAGTGATAAACCTATGCCTGAGAATACTCTTCTCAATTTTGAATAAAAGAGAGTTTTCCTTTCTCGTATTATTCTACATGGTCCGAAAAAGTAATAACCTACCACCAATGTGGATACCCATTCACATATTCTTAACGAGCCTGAATGGACAAGTTTACTCGGCAGTCAAGTATATTTTGAGGAGTCATACCTGGGCCTAAAGAAACTCAATATATTTCCCATGAAGTTTTAACGAGTCCAAAAAATTCAACTTGTGGCCTCCTTACTGTTTTTAATGATCTCGAAGGAGAGCTGAAAGAATGCTCTAAATGCGAGGAGACAAGTGTCATAGGTAGGTGAAACTAGTTCCAAGCGCAAGGAACAAACCTATGCATAATGAAAAGAAAGCGAGCAAGATAAGGACACTCGGGGAACATCTCCTCAAGGTAATGGGTTTCAAGTTGCAAAGGAAAAATGATACAAGGCTGAGCAGTAATGAGAACAAAGATGAGGGCTTATAGAACGATGTAAAAGTGTGGAATCCAACATCAGGCTCATAAGCCTGAGCAGGGAACATGCAAGTGCAGTTACATCTTGAACAACAAGGAAAGGCTAGTAAGTAGTTGTGAATCCAACTATAAATCCTATCTTCAAGAAACAATAACATCAGAATCATATTTAGAAGAAATGATTTGATGCGGCTCACTTTGGCGAAAACACATGTGACTTTCCTATCTTCTATAAAAAGTAAACTCAAGGCAGAATTGACTGAAGAAGATTCTACAACACTAAGGATCGATGGTTTATAATCTGTAAGATCAACCTCAGAAGGAGATAAAAAAATCAACAAGGGAGATAATGTCTGCAAGAACAAACTCAGTATCACAGGAGTTGAAAAATTCATAAGAAAAATCAAACTCATCAGGATTACTAACTTGCTAATCAAAGGGAGAGTTCGAAGAATCAACAAGACCAATAGAAGGAGATCGATTAATAGAAATATCAAGCTTATTAATCAAGTCAGGGTTACACTTAGGCACAACTGAACCGACATCCATAAGAAGGTCAGGCTGTATCAAGGACAATAGGAATACTTCATCCAAAGGAAGGAGATAATCCGAGATAGGACACATGTGTAAACTTTCAGATGGATCAACAGAGTGGAGAGAATACTCCACAATCTGTATAGGATGGCTCACCTGGTCAATTGCTGGGACCAATTCCCGAGAAGGTAAGCATGAAAATAGAGGCTTCTTCTTGGTAGCAATTAAACGCAAAGGACATGAGGCCATATAGCTCACCTGTGGCAGGGCAGTGTCTATAGAAACACTGGGAATCAATAAAAAAAAGACCTGGTCTCTAGTTGGGTCAGGAGAAGGATCAAGAAAATCCAACTGATCAATAGTGACAATTTCTTCGCCATGATTAAAGTACATCACACGAAATAATGTTGACACCATATCTTGCATGGCATAGACATAATCACTTCCAAGGAGCATATTGAAGTCCAAGGGGTCTTCTATCACCATGAATTCAACTAAGATGGTCTTCCCACCCAAAGTAATAGGTGTTTGAGAAAGAGTTCCCAAGGCTATACAAGTTCTTCTATCAAACACTAGCAACTGACTAGCAGTCGACACAAGGCTGGGAGATCCCATGCCTCACCAAGCACGAGCAGATGAGATACTAACTGAGGATCCTTCATCAACAATACACCGATAAATCATGTAAGGTTCAACTTTGACCTTTATCTGGAAAGGTGCATCAGAAGGAAGACACAACTCAACTAGGCTATCCCAATCAAAGGAAGCAATCCGAGAGCTTTATGGGGGTTGATCCGAAACGAGTTCAGTGCCCCCTTGTTCAGTAAGTTCTGAACTGGCAGTGAAGAAAATGTGACTAGAAAACACTTCACTCTCCAAAGGAAGAGTGGGATTGATCAATAATGGAATTGATTCAACCGCTTCGTGAAAGTCACTCTCCGAAGGGAGAGTGGGATTGACCAAACATGCCATTGGTTCAATCACATCAAGATCACTCTATGAAAGAAGAGTGGGATTGACCAAATCTGAGATTGGTTCGACCACTTGATCAACCAAAGGTTGATTATTTTGTTGAGAAACTATAGGTTGTTCAGGAGAAAGAAATTCTTGAGTCTCAGACCACACTCTTCGCACCTCCGCGATAGCAGGGCACTAGTAAGTAAGATGATCTCCCTCACATAGCTTACAAGGGAACTTAAGTTTGCACTTCGAATGACTAGTTTTCTCAACGGTGTCAACATGAATAGCAGTGTCTGACTGTTTTCTCTCAACATAACCTATAGAGGTTGATATTTTGTTCCTAGCATGACCACTAGAGGCTAGGTAACTGGGTCCAACCTGACTAAGAGAGGTTGGTTTTTGAAAAGCTTTAGAATGTTAAAAAATGGGATCACCATGAAACCAAACTCTTTGCACCTACATGATAGAAGGGAATTTATAAGTAAGGTGTTCTCCCTCACAAAGCTTACAAGGAAAATTGTGCTTGTGTTTTGGATGGTTAGTCTTTTCAACAGTGTCAACATGACTTGCAGTGGTTGACGGATTGTCTTCATCATTAACCACAGAGGCTGAGAGACTGCCCCCAGCATGACTTGCAAAGGCTGAGAGACTGGGTCCAACATGACTTGCAGAGGTTGGACGAGAACCGCCAGCATGAACAACAGAGGCTAAATGGTTAGGATCAACATGCTTTGAAACAATTGAGTGTGTGCCCCCAGCATGAACTTCAGAGGTTGGGTGGATGGATCCAACATGACTTGCAAAGGTTGGATGGGGAGGTTCAACTTGAACATCAGAGGTTGAACAGGTGCCCTAAGCATGAACCACAGAGGTTGAGTGACTGGATCTGACATGACCTGGAAAGGTTGGAAGGATCCCACCAGCATGATCTACAGAGGCTAGATGGTGAAGATCAACTTGACTTGTAGAGGTTGAGTGATTAGATCCAACATGACTTGCAGAGGTTGGATAGGTGCCCCTAGCATGAACTATGGAGGTTGGGTGGTGAGGTTGAACTTGACCTATAGAAGTTGAACGAGTGCCCCCTTTATTATGTTCCTTCTTCCTATTCCTCCTTCTTTTACTGCTTTTAGACTGCTGGTTACTAGTATCAGTACTTTCACCACATGAGGTAGAAGGAGGAGGAGAATCAACTACAGGTGAAGGGGAAGCAGTGTTTTGATGCCCTTGATATAAGGAGATTACTTGAGAAGCACTAGGAGCATTCAAGATATTTGGAGTGGAAAACAACCACACCAGTATCCCTAGGGTGAATCCAGGTATATTCAAGGTGGCCATCAAGGGAACACCAACATTCCCAGTGAGAGGAATAGTACAAGGAGTTCTTAGCATGGGGATCTCTTATTTGGTGTTCAAAGGGGTGTTAGCCATATTTTCAAACTAGGAGACAAAGTTTGAGGTTGAAAGGAAACCAAAATTACAAAGCGCACACCTAAAGGCACACTAAGTATAGACAAAACCACACAGCACTCACTGAAATTCCTAAAGCCAATCAACCAAATAGGTATAAGATATGCTTTCCAGAAGAAAGTTGATAGATAGTTACTTGGCGTCCCTATATATTTTCTTAGGCACAAGCGGAGGAATCTCCCTCCCACACCTTCTACCGAGGTTACCTTCCAATCCAGTCCAAGGTCAACTAGAAATAACCTTTCGATGTACCTGTGTATGAACCCTAGATGTCCAAGAGACTAAAGGATACCTTAACTATATTGATAGTCTGGGGGGACAGTCACAAGCTTGGTTTGTACACATGGGTAGGGTAGAAAATCTTGAAACCCTATCTAAAATAGAATCCCCAGATGCGCAAAAACCTTGGTCTACGCTTTGACAAGGACTCGAAGGGTTATCTCCTCAGTCCAAGACTCCATGCGGCCTCATGCTTAACTACCGTTTGAGAGGAGCTTCCTAGATACAATCAGCATAGAAGAGGATTTACCTAGTGATTGGCCAACTATGTCTGAATTTTAACACTTGTGGGGAGTTTAAACTTCCTATCCCATAAGTCTAGTCTAAGCTAGTTGGTGTATGACCCTATAAAATAAAACTTACTACTAATTTTTAAATTATATCATTTATTTTAAGGGTTGTTTTTAATCAGAGGGTAAATGGCATGAAACTTATGTGGTGTTTTGACTCAAAGTTGAAACAAAATGACTAAGCAAAGAGAAATGAAATGCAAAAAGTAAAAACTATTCTCTTCATTTTTTCAAGATAGAAACTTGAAAGCCACAAAAAAACCAATTCTTTTTATTTTTATTTTCAAAAACAATGATATGCCATGCGATCTAGACTAAAAAAATAATCTACATGCATATAAAGAAAACATGTGTTTTTTAAAATTTTTCTTTTATAAATGAAAAATAAAAACAGCCTATCAACTAATGCAAGCAATTAATGTAAGCAAAGCAAATAGAAAACTACTCTACACCCCACAAACAAACCCTAGGTTTCCCTAAAGTTGGATATCAACCTCTCTTAAAAGGAAGGCTTACAAAGGAAAACAAGCCAAAAAATTTGGAATGAAGAGACTGAGAAATAATATTGACATACACAAAGTTCAAGAATTCCCAAGTATCAATATAAACCTACAAGTAGAGGTTGCTTAGTACCTTGTCCAACAAGGTCAAGCCGAAAAAAAAGGTGGGGGGGGGGAAGCAATAAAAACAAGTTCAAAAACTTGAAAGAGACTTACAATATAGACAAAGAGCACCTAACAGAGATAAAACAACCTCTCAGGAGTCATGCACATGCAGAGGACCCTTGAAGACCCTACAAACAACCCTCAAATCACCCAAAACCCCTAAAAATGATGAAAGAACACATATTTAGGTGCATACGTGGGTTGCCTTAAGGCAGGTCATGTATGAAATGTGGGTTGCAGGTATTGCAAGTCTCATATACAACATATAAATATGACTGTTTATCCTGACAGTCGCGTATGGATGACAAAAGGCATAAAAAAGGTCAAAAGCTGACCTAGGAAGCCAGGAAAGATGTTCCAACAAACTCAAAAGGTGTTCCTAACTTGCAAGAAGGACCTGAAACTTTACAAAAGGATGAAATAAAGACAAAGAAACGCCAAATAGACAAGGCTCTCCCCATTGGAGTTATCAATTCTATTGTAAAGGAAAGTATCATTCGGCTAGGGTTTAAGAGGCCATCAACGTACTGGGGTTGAAAGGTGAATGTATAATGTTCAACAAGCATATATGAGTAATTTTTATAGATAAGAAAGGTCCACACTTGATTAACTGAAGGCTGGTCCAAGCTTTATCTATCCCTTCTCCTGCTCCTCTTCCCCAAGAGACCTGCAAAATGAATTATACCTTCCTCAAACCATTGTGACCACATATAAAGCAATGATAATCAAATAAACATGAAATAATAATCTGATTAACATCAAAATCTGATCATAAACAAAGATTCAATCACACATTGAACAATGATTTGGGAAGAAGAAGGAAATCACATATTTATTAATCTTGAAAACAAGTACAATTATACCTTCTCTCTAAGTTTGGCACCTCACGAAACCTTATTTGGTTCTGCTGCTTCTCTTCTCCAAGGAACTCAGCCTCCAAGCTCTGCAACACAAGGAGAATGCTTCAATAGGGAAAAGGTGCGAGTAAAGAGAGTCCTGAATCCTCTAGCATAATGATGCAAAGATTCAAATCTCCTCTCATGGACCTCCCTACCTCAATTTATATGGTTAATGAAGAGATAGGTGTTGTAAAGGAAAGTATCCTATGGCTAGGGTTTAAGAGGCCATCAACGTACTGGGGTTGAAAGAGAGATACACAATGTTCAGCAAGTATATAACAGCAAGTTTCAGAGATGAGAAAGATCCACACCTGATAAACTGAAGGCTGGTCCAAGCTTTCTCTTCAATCCTCTTCTTGCTCCTCTCGCTCCAAGAGACCTGCAAAACAAGTTATACCTTCCTCAAACCATTATGACCACATATAAGACAATGATAATCAAATAAACATAAAAAAATGATCTGAATAACATCATCATATGATCAGAAACAAAGATTCAATCACACATTGAACAATGATTTGGGAAGAAGAAGGACATCACATCTTTATTAATCTTGAAAACAAGTACAAATATACCTTCTCTTCAAGTTGGCACCTCACGAAACCTTGATCTGGATCTGCTGCTTCTCTTCTCCAAAGAACTCAGCCTCCAAGCTCTGCAACACAAGGGAAAGACCTCCAGAGCAAAGGTATGGGCAAAGAGAGTCCCGATTCCTCCAGCATAACAATGCAGAAATTCAAGTCCCCCTTCATGGACCTCCCTACCTCTATTTATATGGGTGAAATAAGGTAGTTTTGAAGGTTGGAGAAGTTACAGTAGTTAATTAAATTAAGTTAATGAATCAACTAATCTCCAATTAACTCATGTTTTAATGTTTAAATGCTTAAGAGGCACATTCGTGGGTTTTCCTTAAGGAAAATCGCGAATGGACAAAAAACGCATTTTTAGGGTATTTCTGCGCATTTTCAGACTTTGGTATCTTCTATAAAGTTTTAGCTAACTGAAATACCTTTCCAACGGCACAAAAAGGAGGTCAAACGGAGTTACAGAACTCAAGATATGGGTCCTCCAATATAGGTGTTTTTTCAGTGACTTTCAATGACTTTCATGAAACAATGGGAAAGTGGTCACAGGCAGAGATGAAGGCAGAAATGTATTCCATAATAAGCCAAGATATAGTATTCTAGGCAAACCCCAATCCATAAGTGTCCTTTTGCGTGTCGACATAAGGAAAGTCGGCACTCGGACGGAGAGGTGCCATTCTGGTATATAACAGATGCCCCCTAATGTGTGAGGTTAGAGGGGAAGACGATAGCCGAAATACATTATAAAGGAAACAGCTGAGTATGGAGAGAGAGCAGAGAATCCAA
>LPNX010018620.1:510540-563493 GCA_001517045.1 Pseudotsuga menziesii | reverse complement strand
AAATGGAATGATGATGTCATCATTCCATTTTTTCAGGTATTTCTTGTTTTTGGGGTAGCGGGGTCCATCAAAAGTATGCCGAATGGGTACTCGTTGGATGCAGAATTTAATTCCACATCCAACAAGCTCTCACGATTGAAATTTGAGTAAAAACACGGGGAGATATGTCAAAAATACAAACAAAAAAGTAGTTTTTTTCTTTTCTTCCTCCAAAATTAATAAATATTATTTTATTATTTTACCTATTATTTTATTAGTTCATTTTAGGAGGCCCATTTTGAGTTGAAATTTCCTCTAATGAGACTTGTGGCTATAGGTTTCTATCAGAAAGAGGGAATTAATTCTGAAGAGACACTTACCCCAGGAAGTAAGGTACACTTCCTTCAGAACTATCATGGTAGTTTCTTCCATGATGAAGTAAAGACAAGCCTTCCTTAATGGAATGATTGAGGAAGAGTTTTGCATCAAATAGTCATAAGGATTTGAAGTTGAATACAGATGGACTCACATATGCAAGTTGAAGAAGGCCCTCTATGGCCTGAAGCAAGCTCAAGTTGAAGAAGGCCCTCTAGGATCGACTTTACTCTTGGCAAAGCCCATGCTCATCAGGAAACTATCTATTCTTCCATACCAAGCTTTCGGAGCTTGCTTCAGGCCATAGAGGGCCTTCTTCAACTTGCATATGTGAGTCCATCTGTATTCAACTTCAAATCCTTGTGACTATTTGATGCAAAACTCTTCCTCAATCATTCCATTAAGGAAGGCTTGTCTTTACTTCATCATGGAAGAAACTACCATGATAGTTCTGAAGGAAGTGTACCTTACTTCCTGGGATAAGTGTCTCTTCAGAATTAATTCCCTCTTTCTGATAGAAACCTATAGCCACAAGTCTCATTAGCGGAAATTTCAACTCAAAATGGGCCTCCTAAAATGAACTAATAAAATAATAGGTAAAATAATAAAATAATATTTATTAATTTTGGAGGAAGAAAATAAAAAAACTACTTTTTTGTTTGTATTTTTGACATATCTCCCCATGTTTTTACTCAAATTTCGATCGGGAGAGCTAGTTGGATGCGGAATTTAATTCCACATCCAACGAGTACCCACTCGGCATACTTTTGACGGACCCTGCTACCCCAAAAATAAGAAATACCTGAAAAAATGGAATGATGATGTCATCATTCCATTTTTTCAGGTATTTCTTGTTTTTGGGGTAGCGGGGTCCATCAAAAGTATGTCGAATGGGTACTCGTTGGATGCAGAATTTAATTCCACATCCAACAAGCTCTCACGATTAAAATTTGAGTAAAAACACGGGGAGATATGTCAAAAATACAAACAGAAAAAGTAGTTTTTTTTATGATACCTATCCCCAAATTTATATTAAAAAAGTGTTTAAGACCTATATGGTATTTCAAATTTAAAGCAATTTCATTGGCTAACACATGATGACATGGAATTTGAATAAAAGTTAAAAGGCCCATTTTGAGTTGAAATTTCCTCTAATGTTCTTTACTTCTATCAGCAGCATATTTTATCTTGCAAATCCATTTGGAAGATACCACATTCTTTCTTTTTGGTTTGAGTACTATATCCCAAACATCATTCTAGTATTATTTCATCATAACATCTTCCATGAGTTCATCTTGTCAGGTCATCAACATATCCTAGTCTTCTGCATTCAACTTTGAAAGTTGGAACCCAAAAGTCTCGATCCATCAGGAAGCTGTCCATCATGTCATACTGTCTCAAACTCAGATATATTCTGTAGTCTCTCCCCCTGAAGTGGAGTATTATCTTCCTTATTCATTTTGTACAGGTGGTTCTATTCTTGATATATACTGTTCAATAGAGTATGTCATGTCATAGTCTATTCTTTCTGAGGAAAATCACGAACCTTGCTTTGTACACTTGTTCTTGTATATCCATATGGAGGATACTACATACTTTCCTTTATGTCTCGAAATCATATCGTACACATCATTCCCCATGATCAACTGTTATTCTTTGATCATAACATTCTTTTCTTCATCTTGAGTTATCTCTCATACCCATGGTAGTCTTCATCCTTCGAGGTGGATCTACCGCTCTTTGAAGCTCTTTCTTCCGTCATGGTGTCTCTGACCCTGGGAGCTTCAGATTCATGTTTATTGAATTGTCATCACTTGTTCTTTGGAACAAGTCTCATCCTTCTTTTCTTGTAGTAGGTTGTACAAGACCTTTCCTACAATTCAAATGCACCAGTTGCATGGTTAGAACTATTTCATAAATCATATGCATAACGACAAATTCTTATGCATCATGCAACTGTTTAGCCAATAGAACATTCATCCATATCTCACAGAAAATTTCTAGACTAATCCAATATGTCAGTAAAGAGGTTTGATAAATAGCAATGGAGAGTTGTATAGCACCATGAGCTACTTACCCATCACATGCATATTAGTAGTATACAGTCATTAATGCAAACAATCTATCATGCATAACACATCAACTGAATATAATCAAATGCAAAACAATATCATGAAATGACAATTGAATACTTATCTTTTATTTGTTTCGTGGGTAGACTCCATCTTGATCATTCTGCTTTATCATCATTTATTATCCAAATGATAAGATGGATATGAGGTTCGTCAAGAATTGAGTTCTTCATATTCCTCATCGCTTGACTGATCTTCTTTGAATGGTGATAGCTTGATCTTCAATTTTCTCCCATATTTCTTCTTCTCTTCTTATGAGACGAGCTTCTTCTTCTTCCCAAAGTCAACTAAAAGTAATCACTTTATTTTGGGACACATTCCTCACATGAATGAATCCCATGATCATGGGAGGCCATTCAAGGTGGCTATCACCACTTCTGCATTCTCTGCTTCTTCTACTACTACTTCAAGATGTTATGCATTCTGGATCTTCACATTCTTCAACTGTTTTCTCAAATCCATCTTCTGAATTATGTTCTTATCTTCAAATAGCTTGATCAAGAAATAAAACATCTTCGGTGTCTTTAGGGAAGAAACTTGTGGTACAAGTTGATCCGTGATTGAATCAACAGTGATCTTCTTGGCCTTGATCAAGTTCTTCTTGTGTAAGGCTTTGAGGCTCATCTCCCTCTAGAACTGGAACCTTTCTACTCATGTAGGTGTCCAATTCATTTTTCTTCAGAGAGATCAAATACTTTCATTCTTGGAAGTTTTCAACTTCACCAAGCTTATCATCAAGCTGATGTGATAGATCACTTTGAAATGACAACCTCAAATGCAAAGAGCAAAAGATTAGATCTTACCAATTCGAGGTGTCTGTCCTGCTTCCGGAGCTGTCTGATCTAGGGTTTGTCAGAGAAACCCTAATTTTAAAAAATTGGAATCTTTTAGATCTGATTGAATAGAAAGATATATCTCTTCAAATGGAGCTGTCCAATGTACTCCTTTTCTGAAAACAGTGGAGGGAAGCTCCTCGAACAGGAAGCCCTAGTTTTCCAATTTCTTTTGCAGAAATGCCTGTTACTGTTTCTGTGATATCTACAAAATTAATGCTCCTCTATGTCTGAAATTTTTCACTAAGGTAACCTCACCTGTTCCTGATCCAACAACGTATATTTTATCAGAGTTGGTTTCACCAATTTGTATTTATGATCATTTTCCCAAGGTGACCTGTTACAGGACTGTTCATAACAGTGAACTTGTACGGAATGCCACGTGTCACTGGTTTATCTTCAGGTTCTGAAATTTGGACCATAGAAAGTATAGTCCATTCTATTTCTGTAACATCTTCAGTAATTCCATTTGGACCTTTGTATCCAAACCTATAGCAATGTTCCCTAGGTGTCCTGTTTAGGGATGAGATCTTGAAGAGGCTGGAACCCTAACTTTGAGGGAAGATATCGCCTAGAATATAGAGAATATGAGGCTGAATTTTGTACACCGTGTTAATAAGGATTTTATATTTGGTATCTGCAATTTTCAGCTCTTGAAACTTCGCCAATATTGTAATATAGTGAATATACCAAAACTTAGCAGTTTTAGTATTTAGGGTTTTTCTAGCTCTGGGTCAAACTAGGGTTTGACTTTCCTGGAGTTTCACCCAACCAAAAATATTGATCCGAGTCTCTAAAATTAGATTTTGATGAGGAGATAAATCCTATGTTGGGCTCACTCAAAAATTCTTCTTCTGTAAGAAGCGCTAATTTCACACATGAAAAACTAAAATTGCTCGGAATCGAATTTCGCTTCGACAGAAAGATGCACCCTTCAATGGAGACTCAACCTAGCCTTCTTTTACTAATCGATTGTGGAGAGAGAACGAAAAAGTAAGAAGCCCTAGATTCTGTAGCTGCACAATGTCTTCTTTTCAAGGTGGCTCTAATACCATGTTAAATTTTCATATGCTTAGCTAAGACATCAGTATTTCATTTTCCTTTTTCATAACAAAAGCATATAAACAGGATCACTGAAAGAGAGACAAGCACAACCATACAAAAGGAACACAAATATTTATCCTGGGAAAACCCTAAAGGGAAAAACCTAGCAAAAGCTTCCTCGATATAGATTCCCCAAAAAGATAAAAGATAAAACCATCAAGGAGATCAAAGCCTAATCCTCCTCCTTCTCCAGCTACTTCTCTTCTCCACTAATGCGCTACACAAGTGAGAGTGTGTGTCTCAAATGAGGAGCACCACACCTCTATTTATATTCATCCGTTCACTTGAATTAACGCATTCAACATGTAGGCTCGAGTTAAATCATGTAGGCTCGAGTTACACATGTAGGCTCAACTAACCACACTGGGGTGCTAATGACCCACCTTTACAATTAGAGGGGACTACCTCATGACTCTTATTAGTTCTTCCGATTAGAAGAATTGGGGTACAAATTAATACAAGTGGTTCTCTCGGTAGGACCATCGGGGACCACAAAAGATACATATAGAATATTCTTCGAAGTTACAATATTTCAACAGTGACTACCTTTGAACCATTAGGAAGCCGATTATACCTGGGGTCTATATCTATTTACAGTTGATAACACGCAAAATTCCAGAATTGTCATAGATCATTTACTCCAATTCAAGTTGATAAAGCATAGTTTTCTAACACCGCAACATATCATTTCTTCAGATAAAAAAAATTAAAAAAATAACTTCTTCAGCCATATATTTTTTGATTTAGCTCTGTTTCCCTTGAAAATTCACTATAACCCCTGTCATTCCATTCTACATATTTCATTCATTGAAGACCCTATCCCAAGTCCACTTCCCGAAGCCCGAAATTCCATCTCCTTCTTTCACCCCGCTTCTGAAATTCACATTTTTTGTTTCCTTGTCCCTCAAAAAGTGTCCACAACCTAGTTACCCACTCGCATTTTTTCCAACTCAAAATTTTCCTTTTCTAAAACCATCTATGTTTTTGTTTTTCCACCCATTTTCGATAAGAAAAAAAAAACACTTTCTTATGGTTCCCCCCCGCGCAGGATCCAATAGACAAATGAAAGAATAACTTGTCACCCTCAAGACCAAACTCGAAGATCTGGATCAAATATTTCTCTACCTCCATGTTCAGTATTCAGCCATGAGCAACTAGCAACAACCTGAGTCTTCTGCAGGCACTGCATTCTCTGCTTCCAACAACTTTTGTGGGCCGAAGATTGAATTCCCTCACTTCAATGGTGATGATCCAAGTGGATGGATACACAAGGTAGAGAAATAATTTAATATACATAACACTTTTGATGTCACCAAAATCCCACTTGCATCATTTCATTTGGAACGTGAAGCCCTTCAATGGTTCTATTGGTACATCAAGGATCATGAAGAGCCCCAATGGATAGATTTTTGCCAACTCTTTTTGCACCAATGTGGCCCTAGTGATTTTGATGAATTCACAGGAGCACTCACCAAAATTCATCAGACTGGCACAATGAGAGAGTATCAGACAAAATTTGAGAACTTAGTCAAGCACACAGAAGGATTTTCTGATGCATTCTATAGGATTTGTTTTATCAGTGATCTTAAGGATACAAACCGATCTGACGTTACAATGTTCTGTCCCAACACAATGATGGAAATCCTAGGGTTGGCTAAGTTGGCAGAGGACAATATTAGGGCTTAGCAATGCCCCAAATCCGCTTTTGTTCCATTCAAAAATATGGTTCCCCAAAGACATCCAATCCCTCTGACTCTTAGAACCACTCCTATCAAGCATTTGTCTGAAGTCAAGATGTGGGCACATAGGGAAAAAGGACTTTGTTATAATTGTGATGATAAATTCACCCGAAGAAATCAATGTAGTAAACACAAGCCCTATTTCTTGGATGTGGCTTCTCCACCTACACTTGAAATTTGTGACATTGCTCAGGATCCAGTATACGATCAGGTCAACATTTTGTAGCTGCTTATTGATCCTCAGATTGCTAAACAAGTTGATTGTTTTGTCCATCCCTTCTCTAGCTTTAAATTCATGGTTTCCAATGGGAGCACCTTACCTTGCAAAGGAAAGTGTCGCATGTGTGTATCTCTATTGGAGATTATAACTTGCACTCTAACATGTTTTCCATACCCCTAGGAGGTTGTTTTGTGATTTCGGGCACTCAATGGTTATGCATGCTTGGACCTATCTTATGGGATTTTGCTGAACTATGGATGAATTTTTTAGTCGATGGGAAAAAGCACGCATTCAATGGCTTACAACCAGGGTCTCTCAGCATCATCAGTTCACATTGCATGGAAATGATCCTTAAGAAGAATTCACATGGTATCATCACTCAGCTCCATTTCATTCAGATGTAACCTTCGGCAGTCTCAAATACTCCCTTGGATCTTTCATTCCGATGCACCCTTCAGATGACTGATTTCTCCAAGCCCTTCACTCTTGAGATTGATGCTTGCGACAATGGACTTGGTGTTTCCCTCTTTCAAGATGAACATCCCATGGAATACACTGGTAAATCCATTCCTAGAAAGAATTCATCCACCTCCACATATGAGAAGGAAATTATGACTATTTTGCATGCAGTATAGAAGTGGTGGCCATACCTCTTTAGGAATCCTTACTGCATCAAGACTAATCACTAGAGTCTGAAATATTTCTTGGAACAACGGGTCTCATCCCCAACACAACAGAAATGAGTTAGAAAACTCAAGGGTTATGACTATGAGATCAATGACAAGAAGGCTAAGGACAGTCTTATGGTGGATACTCTTTCCCGCACATTTGATGCCCCTGTCTCTATTTCAGCTATTGTTATGCCTATTCCAACTTGGTTACACTCTGTTCAGCAAGGCTATGTCAATGACTCCTCGTTATCTGAAAGCATCCAATCGTTGGCTAGTAACACTTTTGTGGTACCGCATTTCTCTTGGGATGGCTCTTCTCTGAGATACAAGGAAGGGTCTAGTGCTTCCCCAGAGCATAGATATTAAACATGCAGTCTTTTATGAACTCCATGCTTCTCCATTGGCAGGGCACTCTAGGTTCATGAAAACATATGAGAGGGCACGATGTCACTTCTTTTGGAAGGGAATGAAATGATAAATTCAACAGATGGTTTATGAATGTGCTCCTTATCAGCGCCACCAAGGTGAAACTACACTCCTTTCCATATTGCTCAAACCTTTTCCCATCCCTACAAGGATTTAGACATATATTTCAATGGATTTCATTCAAGGGTTCCCTAAATATGGAGGGAAGACCGTAATATTGGATATGGTTGATCGGCTCTCCAAATATCATCATTTTTGTGCTCTCAAACCTCCATATACCACCTCCTCAATCGCACAAATTTTCATGGACAAGATATTCCTTCTTCATGGAATCCCTTCTTCCATTGTCTCAAACCGCAACGCACATTTCACAAGTCATTTTCTCCTTACTGACAGCAAACTGCATATGAGTTCAGTTTATCACCCACCAATAGATGGTTCGAATGATGTCATCAACAACTATAGGGAAACTTATCTTCATTGTTTCACCTCTGAAGAACAACATCTGTGGGAAAAGTGGCTCCCTCTCGCTAAATGGTGGTACAATACTTGTTAGTTTTTCAACATTAAGCTAGCATTATTAGGATCTTTAACTAAGAGAATAACAAGTACAGCAATCAAACACAAGAGACAATGAACACAGTATTTTTCCTCGGGGAAACCATAAATGGAGAAAACCCCACAACTTCCTCAGAGATAGAATCAGCACCAAAATAGTAAAATCCAAAAACAGTAAGTGATCTCCCGACAGCAGTAATCTTCTTCTTGTCTAGCCCCAGTGTCTTTTCCTTCCTCAACTATGCACTACACTTGAGTGTGTATGAGTTGTGTGTTAAATAGAGACTCCAGTTCTCTATTTATACTAATCCTGACATGACTAAAACCCTACCAAGGCTGACCTCTACTAGGAGAGTCTAATAACCCGAGTGCCCCGGAACTGCAGGGACTTTAACCCTTAGACAATCAAAGGGTTACCCACAATGACTTGACATGACTTTTTTACATTATTGATCCTCCCGTTTGAAACATTGGGGCATGACAACATGACTCAATTACATTATAGATACATCCCGGAATAAACATCGGGTTACAATACATAAGATACATAGATGAATACATTCCAAAGTTACAAATACATCAACACTCCCTCTTAGCTAGGTAGGTATTTTTTCGACACAATTTTCAACACTGGTCTTCTTCTCTGTATCAACTAGATCATCTCGTCATCTGCATCTTCAATTCTTCTTAGTCTTCAAGTCATCTTCGTCTTCAAGTCATATTCATCTTTGGATCTAGATCATCTCTTGATCTAGATCATCATGGGACATCATCACTAGATCTGGATCATCACTTGATCTGGATCATCACTGGGCATCATCACTGGATCTAGATCATCACTGGATCTGGATCATCACTGCTTGATCATCATCACTGGATCTGGATCATCACTCGATCTGGATCATCACTGGATCTAGATCATCACTAGATCTGGATCATCACTAGTGCTATCTCATGATTCTTCTTGTCACAGGAAGTTCTACAGAGCCAGCCCTTTTTCATGTTGGTTGTAGGCCTAGCCTCCATGTAGGTCTTCTTCAGCACTTATATCTGACCTACTCATAAAAAATGCACAGTACTCACATCCATCCAGGTGGGAACACATCCTACCACAATGATGGAAGAGTTATGCACTTCCATCCAGGCTGGAAACATATCCTACCATAATGATGGAAGATTTCCATACTTTCATCCAGGCCGGAACCACATCCTACCACAATGATGGAAGATCTCTATTCATCCATCCAAGCCAAAACCACATCCTACCACAATGATGAAAGACTCTCACCCAGGCTAGAACACATCCTACCACAATGATGAAATATTTCTGCACTTACATTCACCCAGGTGGGAACACATCCTACCACAATGAAGAAAGGGATCTGCACTTAAATCCACCCAGGCAGGAACACATCCCACCACAATGATGAAAGGGCTCTGCACTTACATCCACCCAGGCGAGAACACATCCTACCACAATGATGGAAGGGCTTGCACTCATATCTGATCTTGTAGGAACCAATCCTACAGTCATATCAAAATGGCCCCCAGTCCTCCTCGACTGACCTACCTGGTAACTGACCAGGTGCCTCCATTCTCCTATAGAATGGCAGTTTCCCTTACATCTGACCTGCTCGTCAGAATGGTGAACACTCACATCTGACATGGAAGGAACCTAATCCTTTAGCCATGACAGAATGGTTCAGCCCTTACATCTGATTAAGTGGGAACACATCCCTCTATTACATCAGAATGGCTACTCAGTCCTAGACTGAGTTTTCCTGGTACCTCACCAGGAAGCTACATTCAAAGAATGGCAATTTACCTTACATCTATCCTACTCGACAGAATGGTCAGCACTCATATCTGGCATGGAAGGAATCAATCCTCTCACCATGACAGAATGGCTCAGCCCTTATATCTGACCTACTCATCAGAATGGATATGGATCTCAATACTCATATCTGACATGGAAGGAACTGATCCTCTCACCATGACAGAATGGCTCAGCCCTTATATCTAACCATGGAAGGAACCAATCCTCTCACCATGTCAGAATGTCTATGGGACTCATCACTTTCCCTTGGAGAAAACCTCTATCTAGAGAACACCAAGATTCTCCCTAAAGTACTCGAACTTCACCCTAGCCAATGGCTTTGTCAATACATCAGCTATATGTTCCTCCGTCGCAACATACTAGAGCTTCACTGCTCCCCTCTGCACCATATCCCTAATATAGTGGGACTTGATCTCAATATGCTTTGGCTTGTCATGGAACACTGGATTCTCTGACAACTTTACACAACTCTGGTTGTGACAATGTATACAAGTAGCATCCAACTGGAGATCAAATAAATCAGACAGTAGCTTCCGTAGCCATACTGCCTCACAACTGGCTGAACAAGATACGACATACTTTGCTTCAGCTGTACCCAGTGCCACAAAGGATTACTTCTTGCTAAACCAAGAGATCACACCTGATCCCATATTGAAGCAACACCCTGAAGTGCTCTTCCTATCGATGGCATTTCCTGACCAATCTGAATCAACATAACCCTCCAGGTTAATCTTTTGATTCGCATCATACTTGATCCCATAATCAACTGTACCCTTCAGATACCTCAGAATATGCTTTGCATCAATCAAGTGAACATGTCTTGGATCTGTCAAGAACTGGCTCAAGGTGTTCACAGCAAAGCAAATATCTGGTCTCGTGTTCATCAGGTACATCAATGACCCAATCATCTGATGATACATCATAGCATCAACCGACTCTGATGAAGAATCATTCAATAGCTTCAATTTCGATGCCATAGGTGTGGCCATATTATTGTAGTCCATCATCCGAAACCTCTTCAGGATCTCTACTACATACTTCCCTTGTCTAAGGAAAATTCCATCTGCATTGTGCCACACCTCCATACCTAGAAAGTAATGCATCATCCCCAAGTCCTTCATTTCGAACTCAGCAGCAATCTTTCTCTTTGTATCAGCAATCAACCCATCCGTACCTGTCACAAATAGATCATCTACATATAGTAGAAGCATCATTAGGTTGCCATATTCAACCTTGTAGTAAAGGTTGGAATCTTCTTTACTCTTGGCAAAGCCCAAAATGGATAGAAAGCTGTCAAATCTACCGTATCAGGTCCTGGGTGCCTGTTTCAAACCGTACAGGGCTTTCTTCAATCTGCATACATGAGACTCTCTATCATGTGTCTCAAAACCGAGTGGTTGTTCTACATACACTTCCTCTTCTACTACACCATTCAAGAAGGCAGTCTTGACATCCATTTGGTGTATCTTCCACTTCATCACTACATCCAAAGCAAGTATCGATCTGATGGAAGTGTATCTGGATATAGGTGCAAAGGTTTCTTCATAATCTATTCCTTCTTTCTGAGAGAAACCCTATGCCACAAATATTTCTTTATATTTTTCATTGCTACAGTCTGCAACATGCTTGATCTTGTAGATTCATTTGGAAGTTACAACAGACTTCCCTTCTGGTCTTGGGACAACATCCCAAACATCATTCTTCATGATTGATTGGTATTCTTTGATCATAGCATCCTTTCATTATTTCCATTCTGCCACTTCTTCGTATGGAAGGTTCTTTATTAATAAAATCACATAGTAAAGCTACATACTCGGAGTAGGATCTAGTTCTCTTTCTTTCTCCGTGATTCTCTTCTGGAGCCCCATATCTTTCCACACCTTGGATAAGTTCTCGTACGCAAGTAGGTTTCCTCTTATGAGAATTCTTCTCTAGAGGTGGATCCACAGGTCTTTGTGGTTCTTCAAATCCTTGATCTTCTTCTTGAGCTTCTTCGTTCATGGTTGTATCATGAATTTTGGGTGCTTATGCTTCTACTTCTTTAGGTTCTTCAGTAGGTCTCTTTTTGGATTTGTTGTAAGCTATGTCTTCATCAAATGTCACATCCCTGTTGATGTCAATCTTCTTGTACCTTGGAAAATATATTCTGTAGGCCTTTGAGCTTTCAGAGTATCCCACAAATATACCCTTCTTTCCTGAAGGATCTAATTTTTTTCTCTTCTCTTTTGGAATGTGTATGTACACAGGACAGCCGAATATTCTGAGATGGCTGACTTCTGGTTTCTTTCCAGAGAAGATTTCTTCAAAATTCTTGTTTTTGAGTACTCTATGTGGAGTACGGTTCTGTACATATACCGTTGTTCTTGCATCTTCTACCCAAAGATGCATAGGAAGATCTTGATCATCAGGCATGGCTCTTGCAACTTCCATGATAGTTCTATTCTTTCATTCTGCAATCCCATTCTATTGTGGATTAAAAGGAGTGGACAACTCCCTCTTAATCCCTGATTCTTTACATAGCTCTTTGAATTCATTCGAAGTGAATTCTTCGCCATTATTTGATCGAAAAGCCTTGATCTTATTTTCAGTGTGGTTCTCGATCAAGGCTTTGAATTCCTTGAATTTGCTGAATACTTCGTCTTTTTTTTCATGAAGTAAATCCATGTCTTCCTATAAAAATCATCAATAAAATAAACATAGTATGCATACACGCTTAGTGAGTTTGATGACATAGGACCGCATACATCGGAGTGGATGATTTCTAGGATTCCTTTGCCTTTGCTTTTGCTACTAGGAAATGTCTTCTTTGTATTCTTTCCTTTCACACATCCTTTGTATACCCCATCATGTTTTGCTTGGAATTCTGGAAGACCTTCAACAGCTTTGGTTGCAATAGGTAGTGCTTTGTAATGCACATGTGCAAACCTTCTATGCCAAAGCTCATTTGGCTCTACTGTTCATGAACCAAGGCTTGTTCTGGATGGCCCTTCAATTTGTACAAACCTCCTTCTTGCTCTCCAATAACCACTACATCATCAATAGTCTTTCTTCTTGGCCACATGATGACTTGACCATCTATGAATGCAACCCTCATACCTTTTGCATCCAATTCTGATATGGAGAGAAGGTTCTTCTTGAGTCCTGGCACAAACAATACTTCCTTCATTGTTAGAGACTTTCCAAAGTCTAGCTGATAGTAAGATTCTCCACTACCTTTTATTGGATATTGGTAGTCATCTCCTAGTTTCACCTTGTGAGGTGATTCATGTTCTGATAGTCTTACAAATGATTCCTTGAATCCAGTAATATGTTTGGAAGCCCCACTATCTATAATCCAATCATCACTTCCATGAGTAATGTTCCCTGTGAGAGCAGAAATCAAAACATATTCATCCTCACTTGAAGAATCTTCACTTTCATATCTGGTTCTTTTCTTGGATGGTTCATCATCCTCTGCAGCATGAGCATGATGTCTTCTTTTATTCCCCTTCTTCTTATGAGAGTGGTCCTTGTTCTTAGGATAGTCTTTTTCAAAGTGTCCTATCTCATCACATGTATAACATCTTTATCTAGATAGGTTCTTTATATTGCTATCTCTATGATGAGGATTCTTACCTTTGGAGTGATGAGTACTTCTTCTGCCTTTCTTGGAGTGAACTATGAGAGCTTGATCTTCACTTCCCATCTCTCTTCTCGAGCTGCTATCCATGCTTGTTCTTGAGAACATTCTTCCCATAGTCTACTGAATTTGACTAACTTCTTTCTAGCACAGATTCCTTGGATGAATGAATCCCATGACCTAGGAAGGCCATTCAGAGTTGTCATCACAATCTCTGCATTCTCCACTTCTTCATCTATAGCTTCTAATTGTTCCTTGATCTGAGAAACCATTCTAAAGTAGGACTGGATCGTCTCTGCATTCTGAATCTTCACATTCTTCAGTTGATTCCTTAGATTCATCTTCTGGTTTATGTTCTTCCCTTCAAAAAACTTGGTTAGGGCATCAAACATAGCTTTAGGTGTCTTGAGAGAGGACACCTAAGGTATAAGGTGATCCTTGATAGAATCACCAATGATCCTCTTTGCCATAACCATCTTCTTCTTATGTAAGGCCTTTGCCTCATCTCCCTCTAGAACTGGAACCTCCTCATGGATGTAGGAGTCTAACTCATTCTCTTCCAAGACCAAGGAGATCCTATACTTCCAGGCTTGGAAGTTATCAGCTCCCTCAAGCTTTTCATCAAGCTTGGTATGATGAGACATCTTAACTAAGAACCTCAAATTGAAATACAAAATATTTTAGATCTTACCAGGTCAAGATGTCGGATCTGAAACTTGAGCTGAAATCCTGCAGAGCTGGTTCAAGAGTAAATTAGGGTTTTTCTTTTCAAGATATCTATCCACCCAAATGCCTTGAAATTTGTCCCTAAATTAGATTTTGAGGAGGAGATCAATCCAGGCCTGGGCTCACTGAAAAATTCCTCTTCTCTGAAAATCCCTAATTTTCAGCAGCAGTGTCAAGTCCAAAACTAAAAAACCTCATAATTGGATTCTGCTTTGACAGAAAGATGTGCCATAGGGAGGAGATTTATTCCACCTTACTTTTGCTGAAAATATATGGAGAAATATCCACAAACTATGAATCCCTAGCTCCCGCAGCTGCACAGTGTCTTCTTCTCAGGTTAGCTCTGATACCATGTTAGTTTTTCAACATTAATCTAGCATTATTAGGATCTTTAGCTGAGAGAATAACAAGTACATCAATCAAACACAAGAGACAATGAACACAGTGTTTTTCCTTGGGGAAACCATAAATGGAGAAAACCCCACAACTTCCTCAGAGATAAAATCAGCACCAAAACAGTAAAATCCCTAAACAGTAAGTGATCTCTCGACAGCAGTAATTGTCTTCTTGTCTAGCCCCAGTGTCTTCTCCTTCCTCAACTATGCGCTACACTTGAGTGTGTATGAGTTGTGTGTTCAATAGAGACTCCAATTATCTATTTATACTAATCCCGACATGACTAAAACCCTACTAGGGCTGACCTCTACTAGGAGAGTCTAATAACCCTAGTGCCCCAAAACTGCGGGGACTTTAACCCATAGACAATTGGAGGGTTACCCACAATGACTTGACATGACTTGTTTACATTATTGATCCTCCCAATAGGAACATCGGGGCATGATAACATGACTCAATTACATTATAGATACATCCCAGAATAAACATCGGGTTACAATACATTAGATACATAGATGAATACATTCCGAAGTTACAAATACATCAACAATACTTCCTACCATACTGCATCTCAAATGACTCCATATGAAGCAGTTTATGGTCACACACCTCCAGTACTCCTTCCATACACCCCCAGCAGTTCACCAGTTCAGGCCATTGACATGGTTCTTCGAAATCAACATCATATTCTTCACCTTCTGCAGGACAATCTTCACATGGCGAGAACCTGCATGAAACACTAAGTCAATTAGCACCGTTATGAGCGCACTTTTCAAGTCGGTGACATGGTTTTTCTTCATCTGTAGCCTTACAAACAATCCTCCTTGAAACTCAACGAGAATCAAATGCTCGCTCCAAATATCTCTAGTCCATATATAGTTCTTCATAAGATTGGGTCTATTGCTTATAAATTGGCACTTCCTCCTTCTTCTCGCATTCAGCAAGTGGTTGGCACCAACATCAAAGAACAAATTGTTTTACCAGAATGGGATAATGAAGGATCCATCATTTCAGATCTGGCGTCCATCCTCAATAAGCGCACTTGTTAGCTTCACTCTCGGTCCATCACAGAGGTCTTAATTCAGTGGCACAACATGCAACAAGAGGATGCTACATGGGAACCGCTCCTTGAGATTCAGCAATAGTTTCCACATCTAAAGCTTTGAGGACAATACTTTTTTTTAAGAGGGAGGGGATGTTAAGAACCTTTGTCAACCCTCCTCTTTATTTTGTTAGTATATTTTATCGGACACATATGCTTTGTAAGTCATCCCATCAGTATGTTATATTATCCCACATTCATGGGGAGTAAGTAATAGTTGTTAAGTTGTCTAGTTATTATGTTGCATTATCCCACATTCAGGGGGGATAATAGTTGTTTAGATTAGACTTAGTATATAAGTATGTGTTGAGGCTAATTAAAACATCGAAGAGTTATTTTTTATTTAGCTTGCTCAAAGGAGGTTGCCCCCTCGAAGTGGCCCGCGATTAATAAAATATCTTTTGTGCTCCAATATTTCTGTTATATCATGCATTTTGATTGTTCATTGCAAGAGGTTCTCCACAATCCATGAGAGGAATAAACAAGCAAGGCTACTAGAATACAACGTAGATCCATGTGATAGAGGACTCAAACTTGGACATAGCTACCAGACATACAATGCATATCTATCTCATACAGAATCAAATTTTAGCATAGCCACTACCATACAATTGTGGATCCATGCTAGATATACAAAAATCCATCGCAACCTGGGGAAAGAAATGAGCACTAAACAAATACCCAGGGTCTTCTTATCGTCTTCCACAAAGTATGATTCTATCCATGTAATTACAATGTTCTGAAGTCAAACATGGTAGAAACCACTTGATTACTGGCCAATGATGTGAACCATTAAGAAGTACGAGGGATATCACCATTGATGTCAATGATTCCCAAGGTACCCTAGTACAATCTACTGAGCATGAATAGATTTATTGATGTCAAACACCCAGTCGATTCTATCGATCAAAGGTCAATGATGTGAACCTATGTCGAGAGCAAGAGAATCTATCATTGAGGCATATAGATCTCAAGGTACTAAATTTGTTTCTAAGACTATTTCCCGGATAATGAGTTGATTTCAACAGGAATAGTCTCGTCGAAGGAGGGCTATGATGAGTCCATCATCGATGAAAAGAAACTCTAAACAAAGTTCTAGAATGATGTGAATAAATTAACCACAAGACCAACTCAAAAGTACTGACACAGAGACTGTTTTGATTGCAGAGGTAAAACTTCTTCAACTTCCCTTTGAACATCGGGCGACACGACAAAAGACTTGGAAGCATGACTAAACCAGACAGACACACAGTGCGACGATGGACAATGCATTCTTTAGAAAGACTCAAAGGAGTGACATGACTCATGAAAGTGGATCATCATGGAGATCAGCTGAATACCCAATTAACTGAAATAATATGCAGACAAGTGCGATGTTCAAAGGTAAAAACAAACTACTACCATTTATTTGCAAAAATGATTCCCTTCCCACTTTCCCCATCATGGTTGATGAGTGCCTCTTTTCGGTTTTATGAGTTCAAAGAGGGTAACAAACACTCGTTATAGTTCATCTGGAGACAAGTCCAAACTCATATGTTTTACCAACCTGAGAGAGGAGGGGTTCGTTCAAAATAGAGGGTCTCTCAATGTTTAATTTAACGAGTCCAATGAAAGTTAACTCAGTATCGTTCATGTTTAGAGAGTCTGAACGACCACAGAAGAAGACTCCATAGGGTTCTTTTTCCTAAAATAGTTCACCTGAATTGAAAAAGTGATAACCTACCGTCAGATGAATGACTCTTCAAGTGTTTTAATGAGCGTGAAGAAGACAAGATCACTCGACAATATTTTCATATTTAAGGAGCCCAAAAAGAGTTTAAAGAACACTCCACTAGGTGTCTTTTCACGATGAGATATTTTACAAGTCTGAAAAGAATAAAAAACGGACTCAAACCTTTGACACTAAGTTTCGAGAGCATGACCAAAGTGTCACAATAAACACTCAAAATACTTTTTCCGTTTTATGGTACTACGAAAAAGTCAAAAATGAACTCCCAAAACTTTACTGCTACCGCTCTTTTATCTTGCAATGACTTGAAAAACAAGTGTTAAATTCTCCAATAACCGACATTAAAGGATTATGACTAATAGAATTTGAGTAATAAACGATTTTAAAACAAAACTATAACATGTCAAACCCTAAAATGTATATAAAAGTCATGTAAATAGTAAAAAAATCAAAACCTTTTACCATTTACCCATAGTGGAGAGCCTTTGGAGCATTTTCTTGGCCAGATTTTTAGTCACTGATATCAGGAGCATCTACCATTGGATTCACACACTGTCAATTCCAGGAAATAGCTTAGACCCTACCCTTTCATTTCATGCTTTCAATTTTGATTTTTGGTGGTGTTTTGGGCTTATTAGGAGAGCCCTAAAACCATGGAAGCAGGAACTGCTCTTATCCCTTGTGGGATAAGCAGTACCTCGATAGAACCGCGCTGAGAACACTGCGTACAAGTGGTGCCACCGCCTATCCTCAACGGGACATAGGCGCTGTTGGCCGCAGGTAAAAAAAAACATGCACAAGAAAAACTAGCTCATTTTTCATGATTTGAATGATTGAGAATGCTTCTTATTAGTCTTGTCATGGTTTTTGACAGGTTCTTATTGATAAAAAATGGTCATATGGAAAGACAGGAAACATGACAATGAAAATGCCTGTGCTGAACGAAATGTGGGTTGTATAGGTGCATTGAGAGACTGTGGACTCTTAAACTTTTTCTGCACACCCAGTATGGTATCACATGAGTGTCTACTAGAGTATATACTCTGGATGTGGAATCCAGAGCAACAATATTTCGAGGTTGGTGATCACAGATTGAAAGTTAATGTAAAAGACATCGACTTTCTGATAGTCCTATCGATACGGGGTGATCCCATCTCTTTGACTGGTTCCCATGGAGGGGACATTACTACTCAGGAGTTGATAGACCACCATTACATTCCCGGAACCAGGACATTGGGGAAGAAAATTCCCATAAAAGCAGTGGTGGATGGCCCTCTACGGATAGTATTGCTTACCATGCAAAGAGTGGTAGGAATCCAAGGGGTACACTAGGCATCTAGAGCACATATGCTCTATGCCATAGAGGCCATGGCACCCACAGTTTTCAAGTGGGCGGAAGCTCTACTTTCGATATTCAAGGATCAGCTGACCAAGTGTCGACAGGGGGAGCTGAAGCAATTCGGTTTTGGTTCCATTATAGCTTGTTTCGTTTTCAAGTAGGTTCCACATATATGACCCCAGGTGGTCTTTACAGAGTTGAGGGCACAGG
Source organism: Pseudotsuga menziesii (assembly GCA_001517045.1). Lineage (NCBI taxonomy): Eukaryota > Viridiplantae > Streptophyta > Pinopsida > Pinales > Pinaceae > Pseudotsuga > Pseudotsuga menziesii. The sequence goes on along the minus strand of LPNX010018620.1, from coordinate 544,498 downwards.
ACCCTCGCATGTAGAGGTGGGTTCGGATCATGGCCCATACTGGAGCGGGTAGAGGCAAGGTAAAGTTCGGTGACCCATTCTTTCGATGGTTGAGAGATCAGATCCTCATGGTGGAGGACTATGCATATGCGGGCACATACTTCAGTGGTGACCCTGACTTACCGCTCTCACTTGGTGGACAGTGGGGTGATATCAGTAAGAAAAAAAAACCCTAAAATGGAATTTGTTTTTTTATGTTTTGATGTTTTATATTTTTTATGTTTAGTAACGAGATTCAAATGTTTTCATGTAGACGTCGGAGTAGCACGAACTTGGGGAGCCTTCCCAATAGACAGGCAAGCTGGAGCCCATTTTGTACCATAGGGTGAAGATGTGACAGGGGATCTAGAGGAGAACCTCAAGAGGTTGACTCTAGACATCCTGGATGCCTCAATTGATGACCTCCCACTGAGGTATCAGAGGCCTACAATGGGAGTAACGGGTCGTTTCAGAAGACTGCTACATAGAGTAGCCCAAGTAGTTATGTGTTACCATGAGCATCATTAGATGATGAGTGCATGATGTATTCACTGAAAGCTGATAGATAGATTTAGGAATTTTGTATGATGATTTTTTACCTAAAATCCCGAGTGCTTCAGATGAGGTCTCGTGACCTATTTTTTGTAAAACATGTTCATATATATAGAATTATACTTGGTGTTTACATGTATCAAATGGTGAATGTATTTTACATGATTTTTATGTGTCTTTTATAGTTTATTTACAATGAACCATGTTTGATTTTCATGTCATGAATGTGTAATATGCTAGTCTAGGTTGTAATTTTCCAATGAGTCGGCAATTGCATTATTTTCCCTAGGGATATGCCTATAGATAATAGTTTCAAATGACCTTTCTAACAAACGTACCCTCTGAAAGAGATGGAGAATCATAGGATTCCTAATGGCATAGACATGGTTTAAATGACAAACCACAAGTTTTGAGTCAATCAATACTACCATGTTGTGAACATTGACTTGGGAGGCAGCTTTAGTTAGAAGACCTATGACTGCTCGATACTCGACGATATTGTTGGTAGCGGGACCAATACAAACCACTCCTGAACTGACCAAATCGTAAGCTGGGGAATAGAGAACCCAAGCAGCTGAGGCAAGATTCAAGCTGTGGCAGCAAGCACCATCAGCGAAGTCGTAGAAAGACATCTGCTCTACATGATTAAAACATGGTATAAACAGATATGAACACTAAACTCAAAACCATATTGAAAATACTTAAGCACACTGAAATTCAAGTAATATACATATATACAAGATACTATCCAAGAGAGATCTAGGCATAGTACCTCTTCAGGTACAAGCCATTGTGAGGTTGTCCTAAGGGGATTCCTTCATATTCCACGAGCTCGTAGGCCCCTTTCTCTAAAACTCTGGAAATAATGAAAGGACTGTACCACATGGATTCAAACTTCCCTTTCCCTAGTTTGTCATATCTCTGATCATAAGTAAAAACTAGGTCACCCTCATTAAAGGTAGAAGGTTGGATAGACTTGTCATACTACACCTTAACGTGTTTCTTATGTGCCTCATTAGCTAAGGCAACATCTCTTCTAGTTTTGTCAAGGTTATTCAAGTATAGAAATCTCTCTTCCTCTACGAAAGTTTCTGGGAGAAGTTCAACGACAAGTTTCAAGGATGGAATCTGACATTGAATCGACAAGACAGCTTCTAGTCCATAGACAAGCTGGAAAGGTGTGAAACCAATAGTTGGTTTCACTGAAGTCCTGTAAGCTCAAATAGCGAAGAAAAGGATATGGCTCCAGTTGGATTTATGGTCTCCAACCATCTGACAAAGCATCATTTTCAAAACTTTGTTAATGGCCTCGACCTGACCATTAGCTTGCAGATAATAGGGCATAGAGTTTTCATGATGAAAACCTAGGTTGGCACTTAGTTCCTTCATCATTTGATTACGGAAATGTGATCTATGATTAGTAACTATGGACTGCAGGACTCTGAATATCGCTATCACATGATTGAACAGGAAGAGAGCGGTAGTCTTACCGTCCTCTGCATATGTAGGCATGGCCTCAACCCACTTTGTAAAATATTCAACAGCTACGATGATGCAACCATGCCCCCCGACTGAGGTAGGCTTACAATGCATATAATCAATCCCCCATTTGGAGAACATGCCAATGGAAATGACGGGGTGTAATGGAGCAGGATGAGTGCGCTTTTTCAAATAAAAATGTTGATAGGGTGGGCATTTATTAGGAGCCTCGTGACAATATTTAAAGACTGAAGGCCAGAAATAGCCAGCGCAAAGGATTTTCTGGGCTGTAACCATCCCAGATAAATGACCGCCACATGATCCGGAGTGGCAATCATTCAAAACTTGTTCAGATTCCTCGTGGGTAAGGCATCACCGGATAATGGAATCAATACCACGTTTATACAAAGTGTCATTCAAGATGAGGTAGTATTTTGCATGGTGACGAATATGGTAGCGATCATCACGGGATAGAGTAGGCTGAAACCTTTGTGTCTGGAGATAGATGAGAAAATATCCATACCATGGGTCAGTAGTGCTTATCAGGAATAGGAATTCATTCAGCAATGAATCACTGGGCTTAGATTTCATCGAAGCACAGGGAAAATCACACATGAGCTCAACAAATACCAAGGATTTCTTTGATGTGGCTTTGGTAAATTCCAAATCAAACTCTTATAGGATAACTATCCATTGGGAGTACTTTCCCCTGAGCACCTGACGAGTCAGGATGTAATACATAAGGTTCTCGTCTACCAATATAGTGGTTGTGTGGAGAAAAATGTAGTGATGAAATTTTTGAACAGCAATGACCATGGCCAATGCTAATCTTACCACATGTGAATATTGAGTTTTGGAATCCATGAGATTCTTACTAGCATAGTAGATCACGTGCTTCTGACCGTCGGGATTCTCCTGCACCAGAACCATAGTAATGGTAGTAGTGGAGGCAACAATATATAAGAGAAAATCCTTTGAATAATCTGGGGGGTGTATCATAGGTGAATGAGTCAGAGCGTGTTTGAGATTATCAAAGGCACATTGGGCTTGGTCATCCCAAAAGAATGGAGTGTTCTTCTTAAGGAGACGCATATAACCGTGTGTTTTCTCTACAAAATTACACACGAAACGACGGAGAAATTTTTCCTTCCCTTGCAAACTTTGGATTTCTAGAAGGTTGGTTGGGGATGGTAGAGCTAAAATAGCGGCAATTTTCAATGGATCTATCTGGATGCCATCCTTAGAAACCACAAAACCTAACAGGCATCTCGTCTCAACGCAGAAAACACATTTATGAGGATTGAGTTGTATATTATAATGACGACATCTCAGGAAAATGCCTCTAAGATGACCAGAGTGTTCCTCCCGTCGTTGTGAATGAGCAGGGAAGTCGTCAAGGTACGGTTCAACAATATGTTTTATATCATGAAACGCATAGGACATAGCACGCTGGAAAGTGGCTCCAGCGTTTTTCAGGCCAAATGGTAACTTCCTATATGCAAAGGTTCTCCATGGGAAAATGAATGTTGTCTTGTGCTGATCAATGGGTAAAATCTCAATTTGATTATAACCTGAAAAGCCATCAATAAAGGAGAAGATGACACTTCCGACATAGTTGTCGATAATCTGGTCGATATGCGCAGTGGAAAAGTTGTCTTTGGGACAAATTTTGTTCAAATCTCTGAAATTGATCCAGACTCTAATGGTGCCCTGCTTTTTATTAACAAGGATAGCGTTCGATACCCATTCCTTCAAGGGTACGGGATAAATAAATCCTTCTTTGAGAAGTTTCTCTATTTCAGCTTTGATAGCTACGGCTTTCCGTGGATGGACTTGCCTTAGTTTTTGCTTGACGGGTTTTGCAGTGGGTTAGGTTTTTATTTCATGGACCACAATGGATGGGTCTATCCCCAGCATTTCATCATAAGACTAGGTAAAAAAATCATGGAATTCTTTGAAAAGTGCTCTGTATGCTTCAAATTCTTCTGCTGAGCAGTTCTGCCCAATATGATCATGCTTAAGGGTAGAATTGTTTGAGTAATGTTGCATAGGTTTCCTTCAGAATCTCTGTCTTACATCAATATAGGAGTTTGAGGTGTGTTGACAATATCAGTGGAAAAAAGGGATGCAAAATCATGGTCTACCGAATTGGTGTTGGGGAGGAATGAGGATCTATGATGATGATCCTCCCATATAGGCTCATTCGTACTCATGATATCCATAATGGACTCATCGGAAAGAAAATTTTGAGAGAGATAATCCATAATAGGAAGAGAGGGTTATAACCAGTAGGGAAGGTGGTAAGGGTCCGAAGTCACCAGATGAAGCTCATCCATGTGGTCATCGGAAAGGGTTTGAATAACATTGTACATTTCTTCATGTGGAGTCAATGAGGTGGACTCAACAATTTGTTTTCCTTTTGGATCATAATCAAATGACGAAATCATATTTACTGTCGTCGTGTCTGTGTTAGGAGGGTTTGAGGGAAAAATCCCTATAAGGGATGAATCCTTCAGCATGCCTACTCCAATTGACTAGTAAGGAGGAGGGGACTGGCCTAACATAGGGATGTTATTATCCGTAGAGGTAGTAACATCCGGCGTACAGAAATCGAGCTGGTTAATGGTGACAATTATCCCTAGATGCAGAAATTGGACAGTTCGAAATATCATTGAAGCGACAGCAGTCATGGCGTAAAACCAATTTCTTCCTAAAAGGAGGTTGTAATCTAGCAGGGCATCTACTACTTCCACTTGAATAGAAACATATTTGCCCCCAATATCGACTGAAAGGGCTAGTATGAGACCATGGGGTGGTAAACCTCGTCCATCAAAGGCTTTCAGAGTCGTAGGTGATGTTACAAGCTTGGAAGAGCGAATAGCTTTCCAACAAGACAGGGACAAAACCGAAGTTGAAGCTCCTTCATCTAAGACAATTCTAAAGACCTTCTTTCTGACTACTTTCGTTATGATTTGGAAAGCAAGTTTGTGAGGTAGTCTAGACTTATAGTTCTCGACATTGAAATGAATCAAATTAGTATTGTCCGGGTCTAAATCTCTTGACGCAGTTAATAAGTTTTTGCGTTGTGTAGGACATCTTTAGAGTACTTCCAAGGTAGACATTGCACATGGTGCATGAGCAATATCTTCAACTACATTATAAAATTGATCAGCTCAGGCATTAGAGTTAAAAATAGTCTTCCTAAGAGTACTGTTGGGTGGTTTAAAACCATGTCAAGATTAGGTTTCTCGATGGTTATGGAAACAGTAGACGAGGACTCGGGAGAACCAATAGAGGGAGCTTTTCCTAAAGAAGAATTGTCTTCTTTCTTGTCTGTGGGTTTGTCATAACTCTGATTTCAATTTTGCAAACTAATAGTATCTGAGGACATCATGTGAATTTCCTCTGAAGAACTAGAGTTTCCATGATTATACATGTGGTCTATCAGTTGTTGATGAGAGGGAAAAGGATCTGTGGAAACTGTGCATGCGGGATTAGTTTTCAAGAATTGGGTGATTTCGTCACAATGAGGACACTATTTCATGAAATGGTCACCTTCGCATAGCAGACATGGATATTTCACTTTTCTTTTTCCTTTATCGTTCTTGTTGGTGGTTGGTTTTGGATTCTCCTGTTGTTTCCCATGTTTTTTTTTTAGATGTACCTTGCTTTTTATTGTTGTCGGGCATTTCAATACTCTGAATGCAATTGACCTCGGTGGAAACCTTGGGAGATGACAGAGTAGGGGTGGATGTCTGGGGTTGCTTGGAAGGTTTTTCTATCGATGGGGACTAGATTGAACCAACAATCCCATCAACAGGGGTTTCTGCTGGTGGCTTGGCAGGATCGGTGCTTGGGATAGGAGCTTGAGGAATCAAGTCATATAATGTTCCGAACTAGGAATAGACCAAGTCCAAATATTGGGCTTGACTAATGGCTTGCTCTTCAGTAATGGCACCGCCCATAGCCACATCTCAAGCGATTGGAGGAAACAAAGATTTAGTAAAAAAAATCAACTAAAAACTGATCGGGGATAGGAGCCTTAATAAGTCTTCTCTGCCTTCTCCACTCATGGATATGATCGGATATGTGGGTGGAGGTGTTATGTCACATAGAAGTTAAGAGATTTGTACCTATTTCATAACAGATAGGAAGCTGAAAGTGTGTAAGAAACACAGTTTCCAATTAGCCAAAATCCACAAACGAATGTTGCGAAAGTTCAATGTACCATTTTGCAGTAGTACCGGTCAAAGTTCGCTAGAAGAGTCTTAAATGAACTGAATCATCCATAAGGGAGTTCGAAGAACACCACAAATGGAATGTCATGACATGGTTTTTCAGATCATCTCCCTACCTCCCATCAAATTTTGGAATGTCCGATGGTAACTTTACCAAAATGGGAGGCCACGAGAGGTTATGTCGAATGGGATCATTAATCAACTTAGACAAATCGGGCAAGTCCAAAGTTGCTAGGAAAGGTAACTAGCAATTACATTGCACATACAGGTAATATTGATATGGCATATAAGTACCTAGGATCGTAAGTAGACTGATAGATAGGTTGTTGTGATGAAGAACTGCCAAAAGATACACCCGTGGGGGGTTGATTTCCGGGATTAGGACCATTAGGACCGTCAGGACCTCTGGGAGGAGGACCACCAGGATCGTTGGGACCACTAGGACCACCTAGACCACCAGGAGGAGGACCACCCAACCCTCCAGGACCCCTGGGAGGTAAACCTCCAAAACCACTAGGAGGAGGGCCACCATACCCTCTAGGACCATTAGGAGGGAAGCCACCAGACCCCCCAGGACCACCGGGACCATTAGGACCATATGGAGGAAAGCCAACAGGACCTCCAGGACCATTAGGCCCCCCAGGGGGAGGACCTCCATAAGGTGGTCCTCTGGCACCCCCTTGTATGTATAGGTATCCCTCCCATAGTTGGCATGTAGGACCAGTTAGGTTGCCCCCATGGTGTGAAAGTATTACTAGGATATGGAATTCCAACATAAGGCATTCCTTTAGGGTTGGGTTGGTAATTAATGTTTCCTACAGGGACTTGATTTGTTGTGTAACCATACCCCCAAGAGGTTTAATTGGTTACCGGTTGTGCCCCCAAGGGCTGACCTGAACTGGATGGGGAGTTAACCACATTAGTGTGGGTAGGAGGGGCATAAACTATAGATTGCTCTATACTAGAGGTCTGCCCATGACTAGCTACAATTCTAGTGACAGATAACATAATTCGTGCCAAGGGTTACCCCTCGGCACTAGAAGGTATTGATGAAATAGGAATTGAATGTTGAGCCCTAGGTGTGGAAGACCTGAGAGGATTTTGAACAGACATAATATGGGAGGTGGTGGGGTTGGTAGTTTGACCTGAATTATGTGGAGTCATAGAGTGATCTAGAATAGGTTCAATGGGTCTCATAGAATCAGCAAGTGAGTGATATCCCACAGGAAAAACTGTTGAACGAGGTGGTGGTGTACCCAATATGTTGTCTATTTTCTTCTCAATTTCTTGTGCACGGAGAATAGCTACCTGGCATTGTCTGCATTCTTCTTCATTTGGTGAAACTTCTTCAGAAGAGTTTAAACGGGTTCCAAACAAGGCAATGGCTGTCTTATAGAGGTATCCCAAAATGGAGCATTGGGACAATAATCTGGACGGATAGTATCATCAACATGACCTTCTATGGGAGAATGGAACAAAGTATTACCCCAAGAAGGTTGTTGGACCAAGGGAGGCGACTGCGAAGGATATGGATCTCCTCTTTCTGCAACCACATTGTCTCCCACTTGGGAGTTGGTAGCAACTCCTTGGTCGATAACTTCCGTGGGATTTTCTCCTGAAACAGGAATAAAATCAGGTGGCAAGCCCCGTACTCTTCCGGACTGTCTTAATGCAGCCAGTTTGTACAGTTCCTATCTAACCTAGGGTCTCAAAACTAGAAAACACACAAAAAATTTCCATACTTAAGATATAGGCCAAACAAGAAAACTTAAATGACAGGAGGAGTTCAGATACTCAGGTCTCTCACCAGGATTGTCAAGAATGTGCCACTCATGATATACCTCAGGGGTATGTGTGTAGTAATATCCTCGAATGATGTTTTCGATGTATGGCTCCAAGCAAGATGTCCAAAGGGATTTTCTTAGATAGATAAGGTATCCTAGTGGGGTCTCCCGATATACACAAGGTACGTGGGAGCTCAAATTGGTAGTAGTGTTGTCTAATGCATAACCGTTCACAAGGGTCCTTCGTATATACAATCGAGTACGTGAAGTACCGTTCTATATACCTCAAGGATACGTGAAAGATCGTTCGATATACCGATGGTACGTGGAAGAACCGCGTGAGTCCCGAGATGTAATGTGGACGAGTAACGATAGCTCCTACACTTAAGGATGCCCGAACATGTCTCTAACCTATTGTTGCCACCTTTCACACACCTGGGTCACGTGGCAGAAATATTCAAGCCACTCGGTGTGTCCTTGGGGACAAGTCTCGAGTCAAGGCTGTCACCTTGTTCTTGACTCCTCCGTTTAGGCTCAACTCCTAATGGAGCCAAGGGGGGTAGACCCTATTAAGTTACTAAGGCTATATTACTTAGTGTTGAGATGTTAAACTGAATGAGTTTCTTAGGAGTTTACAATTTAACTATAGATAATCAAAGATGGCAAGATACAAAAGATGAACACACGAAAGCACAACGGTGAGACACAATATATTTATAAAACAAGAAAATAACCAGTGCCTTAGAATGGAGTCAAAATATAGAAACAATGTACTTGCATGTGCTTGGAGTGAGTGTTTTGCGATTGCCTCTTGGTATGTTTTAAGTTAAATTTGAAGTGTGAGTTGATTAAAATTAGGCAAAGGGGGGACTTTAGATATACCCTAGAGTACTTGGAGTATGTCCAAAACTAAACCTTCATGGCTACCCGCAAGGAATATGTGGGCTGAAATGGAGTCTCTGGGGCTATTGTTCAAAACGCACCCGTTAGGGTGTGACAAATATTGGCGCCCTGAGGTCACTTTTCAAAAGTTCCCGCTTCCTTTGGGTATTTTGCCACCGTGATGGTTCGATCTAGGTGTTGGATTTTCACTTGTTTGTTTGTTAATTTGGGACAATGAGTCCTAATTATACTAGTCACTCAAGTGCTTTTGATACAGCTTGACTGATCGGACGAACCGCATCCAAGTGCAGAGCATACACACTGGAGTCTTGTCAATTTTAGTAAGTTTTAAACTGGGTGTTCTTGTTTAAAAGAAAACCCTCCAGGAACCTCTTTCGATCCAAGTGGATCTCAATCGAGGAATCAAGGAGGCGTTAATTTTATAAAATCTGAAAAACAAATGACAGAAAAGAAAATAGATACACAATTCTGGTTTTTTAATTAGTCCTACCACGAATCTCTTTCCCCTTTCGGGTCAATCGGGAAGTCGTCGGGTAAGTATTATGATTACTTTGAAATACAAAATGTGGAATATGAAATTGATGATAAAATCAAGTATACTACCCTGCAGATTAGATCAATACTAGTTTGAAAAAAGAAATGAGCAAAAAACAACAAAAAGGACACCGACGTAAATCCCCCCAGGGGGGATGGGAATGGGCTCGAAAGAGCCTATTCAAAAAATAATTTTATTATTATTGGTTAAAATATCAGCAAACAGAAATATCAGAAACCTCTTGGTCCTTATACAGGATGAAACCAATATCTTACAACTTTGCAAAAAAAAATTAAATTTTAGTGAAAAGGGAGACCCCTAGGGGGATTTGAACGCTCCTGAGGCCACTTCCGAACAGCAGCTTCCTTTCTTTTCTGTCAAACCTGCCAAAAAACAGCAAGCATATCAGATTGGAATATTCCCAAAATCACTCTGAAAGTACCTTTGGGTCAGCTCACTTTTAACCGAAAAAGGCTAAGTAAAAACTAGTTAAAAAAGAGGTAAAAAAGGAGGTAAAAAGGGAACCAAGGAAAGCAAGCTTTCCTTGGGATCTTGGATTTATTTTGGGGCAGTCAATAAGATGTGCACTGATTGCTGGATTTATCTTTTATAACAGCAAATGGAAATCTAATGCATGCAAGCTACAAATTTTCTTTAAATTTCCATGCAAAAAAGGACGATTTCCCTAAGGCTAGATCTAGGATGCTTATGAAACTTTTTAAGAGCAAGATATAGACTATGGGATTTGATAATATAGATCTATGTTTAAATTACTTTTAAGATGATAGATCTAAATAAAATCAAAGCTATGAACAAAGTAATCGGGTAAAGTGTTGATTTTGAGGGAGGAAGAGGAGGAAAGAAATGTTGGTTTCCTTGAAGATCCATAGTGGAGCTTTCAGGTGGAATGTCGAGGGACTATGCCTTTGGAAGGTTTTGAAGAGAGTGAAGAAGCAAACTAGATCAGCATCCTCTCCAATGTAGGAACCTGTAGCTCAGCTGAAATCAAAGAAATTGCCAAGAAACTTGTGAGATCCGATTAGTACATACACAGAGATTCAAGATGACATGAATATAAGCTTATAGGACATGCTGAATATAGATCTCTAAACATGCATCAAAGGAAAGAGATGGTCAATAAACTTATTGAAAAGCACCTTTCCTATCAAGATTATAATAATCTTATTATCAATCTTAACAATGGATCTACAAGCAATTAGCAAAAATTGAACACAGATACAGGTTACCTTAGTAAAATAATGGCAATAATCATCCACGCATGCAATGGCACAACACCGTCTTGCCTCCAAATCTTTTCTTTATTTCAAATGAAGAATAACAACAGTACAATAGCAGTAGCACCTCAATCCCAGTTCTAACTAGCTTAGAAGATGAGGGTGTGCCTGGATATATACAAAATACAGGCCATCTAGCCCAGGGGGGGCGCAATTCCTCATGGAATCAGGTGAAATCAATTGATGGAGAGTCCATCAATGTAGAACTGAAGCTGAACTGATCCTACTTGTCAACCGGGGGCTTTATTGAGCTGACACATCAACCCATACACTGACACATCAGTCCACAGAGCATCCAGGAGAGTCCACACGTGTGGAGGAGAGAGAGAGGGCATAATTCCCCATGAAGACAGCTAAAGATCAACTCTGGATCTGATTTGATCACCTCCTTCAGTCAAGGATTTGTCAGATCCAGTCAATCTGCTTCAGATCTGACTGATTTCAATCAAATCAACTGAGAATCCACTAATTTATGATTTTGTATTTGCTCCATTATTCATCAATTTATTAATTAAAATAATCAATAATTGATTTTTTGGGGCTTTCTGACCTGAGTGATGGAAAATCACTCAAAACCAGGAAATAGTGGGTCCCTGGGTTTACATGGTGCTCTTAGCTTGAAAATGAGCACCTACATGACTGAAACCAATTATTTGTCCCACTTTTATTACATAATCAATTTTTCCAATTAAACTATTAAAAAATAGCCTAAGTTTTGGAAAAATTAAATTTTAATAAAAAACACTGAAAAATTAAAAAAATTGAAAAATTGAAAAAACCTAGGGGGACTTAGACATGTTCATATGACTCAACAATGATGTATAGCATGCTTATACATTGACACATAGACTCTAATAACCTCAATAGGCCTAAATTCCAAGCTGACCACCCCAACTTTGTAGGTATGGAGTGAAAAACTCAGAAATTATCAGTCGTTTGTTCAACAACCAATAATAACCAAGGGAAAAAACACCCTGGGCTGATCGGATTGAAAAATGAAGTCTAAGAGACCGAGTATTTTACAGACACTATCATGCTAGAACATTTATTACAATTCCCCCATGGGGTATGAACATGTGATATAGTACAACAAACACTTCCCAGAAGTACTTCCACAGGTCTTTTGAAGTCCAAACAAGTTAACCCTGTCCGGTTCACCAGGCTCACTTGATAAAAAACCACTAAGTACAACTTAGGTGGTAACACCTATCACTCAAATTGCTATGTAAATTTTAGCCTATAACTACCGTTAATTTTAAAGTGGACGGTTAGGTGAATGCATGGAATTTTGACAGAAAAAGTAAAACCATGTAGAATGTAGATGCAAATATTTCACTTTACCATTCATGGTATGCCTACCTATGGGAGGGAAAGAGAGTATTTTCTTTTCGTTTTGAAAACCAAAAATTCCCAAACAACTACTTTGAACAAATCAAAATCAAAGACAAGCAACACATTCCAAACTCATTTTTCTTTTCGAAAGCAATCAAAGGGGTAAGAGTCTCTTTTCCTAAAATAAAAACAACAAGCATTCTACATGCATATGCATTCTATTTTTTTGATTTTTATTAAAACATAGATAGATCTAACTTAAAACTACACTATTTTTCTTTTGATGAGAAGTACTAATGCAAGAGAGACAAAAGAACAAAGAGAACCTGAAAGCTTTGTGAGGCTAATCAGAGATCCAATGTCTTATGCTTAATACTGATAATGACCTAATCTCAATCAAAAAAATTACTTTTTAAAAGCAAAAAGAATTCCTCTATGGAAAAAATGAAATTAAGATGATAAGCAAATGGTTTTTCTTTCAGTCTTTATAAAAGATACGAAAAGAGAACTAACTAAAACCTAAGCTTTCAAAAATTCCTTTCAAAAATCACAACCAACAAGCATGAAAGAAAATGAATAATCAACAAGCCTAATCTAGCTTTTGAATTCTTCAATAAAACCAATTCTTACCACATAATTTACAACCATGAGCATTCAGATTCTAACACACAAGTCTGACAGTGCAAGGTTGAAAGCAAACAAACTCAACCTTTTGAAAAAAATGATAAAAAAACTAGTTCTGGAACAAGACCTAACTGGCACCGCGCTGGAGGGGTCTTGATAGGGCAGTTCTGGATGAGCACCACTTTTGGATAATGGGACTCAGGTGGTGGCACCGCTTCTGGCTAACAAAGTTTAGGCGGTGGCACCGCTTCTGGCTAACAGAGTTCAGGCAGTGGCACCGCTTGTTGCCAACAGCACATGTGCGGTTCGCTGAATGGATCCAAAACACAAGGAGAACGAGAAATCAAGTTAAAAATTGGTCAAATTAAGGTAAATATTGATGAATTGACAGTAAAAAAGAGCATATAAAGTCGAAATAATTCAGATCTGAACAAATCTGAAAGTTTTAAACCAAAATTCACTAAGTCAAATGGCAGATCTGACTGAAGAGAGTTGGATATGGAGCCTAGATTCAAACAAGAGTTCAAGGACTAAGGACTATCAAATCAACTAAAATTTGCTGTGTTCCCTAGAGGAGTCACCAGATTTGTTATCAGGAATATTGCACCTTCTGTGGACAGAAGTTGTTCCTCTGGTCTAAATGGTTTAGATCTAGAACAAATGAGTGAATGACAAAGGATGAAGACCTTCCCTGAATGTTGTAGACACCTGGAATACTGCTTCAATCATGAACCTGTGTACCTACAAACATGTCAAGCATACAAGCACATCAAAGCTACCAGAAAATCATCTACATATCCATACTAGTGACTAAGAAATCTAGTAACATATACATGTGAAATCAAAACAACAGATATGTGGGACAGAAATCAGCTTTGCATTAAGAATGAATAAAGAATCTTATAATCATTTCCTTAGTGTCAACAAGCTCCTCCACGAGACAAACACTTAATCCCCATAAGCTCCAACTTGCTCTCTATGCTCTGCAATAGTTTGGACTAGGTAGTCAATTTAACAACATAACAATACCTATTTAGTTCTCCTCCTCAACTATGGATATGAGCTTGTATTTATAAGGCTTAATGGATAGGGATAGTTGAGAGAATTGTGAGTGAGGTGGCTCAAGATCCTACCAAGGGGGATCTCGAGCTCAAACTAACCCGTATTGATAGGGATAAGGGAGGACGTGAGGCTCATGATCTAGAAGCCTCAAGAAACTTCTCTTTTTCCCATTTTACCCGGGGTACCGCTTTTGTTCCCTCGTGACAGAGCGGTTTAGGTGAGAACCACTTTAAGAACAAAGACTATAGGCGGTGGCACCACTTCTCTATAACAGGATACAGGCGGTGCTGAAGAAGGTACCGCTCATTAGCCAAAGGGTAAGCGTGGTGCTGGGTTTTTTCAAGTAGAATTGACAAACAGAGCAAGTTTCCACTCCAAGTTTTGGGATTAAGGGAAAACATAGAGGTTGAGGATCTCATCAAATGATGGTGATAGGATTTAGGTATAACAATAAGAAACCAAGAGAATAGATTTTTATCATTTGATAAATTGTCATTTGTGAATTGTGAGAGCTAGTGGATGACTAGTTTTCTTTTCATAGCCACTAAGTTATTTCATGGAGCTTTAATGGATTCTTATCTACAGGTGTAAGCTACATGGAAGCTTGTGTATTCTTCTATTGCAACACTTTCTCTCAACTATTTCCAGTTATTATGGCATATTCTTGCTCATGGAGGGATTGCGCTTTGGGTGAGCTATTGATCTATTTGGGGAATATTATAATGCTCCATTATTTTATGTTCTGTATTTCAATTTCATAAGACTCTCAGGTCTAGATGCCAAAATATTTCATGTAAAAATGTTAAACAATGAAGAAATAGTGCCATTTCCCCACTATCTTGTTGTGCACCATTGTAATGCTAATGATTTCAAATTGGGAGATATTTTCATTGTCCATTATTGATTTTAATAATATAAATATTCTCTTTTATTCATTCTCATAAATTCTCAGGTCAAAATATCAAATGGTTGTAAGGAAAAGTGATTATTAATAAGCAAACAATGACCATTTCCCCACTACATTGGTGTATGTTATGATAATGTTGATTATTTCGAATGGAGGAATGTGTCTCTGATAAATGTATGATGGATGGACTATAATTAAATTTTATTTCAATTCTAATGTTTATTACTTAAGCATTGGAATCCAATTTACTCATTTTTATTGCATTGGGAGAAGATTTAGTGCCTTTTCCCCAATGGTCGAAATTGTGATTTGGAAGCTGTTTTGGAAAGAGTCATAAAAACATATATAAACTAAAACATGATGCATATGAGAATTTAAAATTTACCTTACACATACCCTTTCTATTTTCATAAATTCAAGTGAATTTGGGACCATTTGAGAATCCATTTCCAGCAATTACCTAGGGGGAATTGGAGCCCCAATTTGCTAGTAAAAAATCCTAATTTGAAAATAACATTAAAAAAGTTTACAAAAGTAATTGGGGGGTCATAAAACATCCCTGAACATCATATTTAAGTTATATTATCATTCATGTACCTTCTGAGAAAATTTGGAATCATTTGGGTCAATTTGGAGGTCTAGACATCAAAACTAGTTAAGGTTGAAATTGGGGAAAAAGTGAAATAATTGGTCATTTAATAAAATTCCAAAAAGAAATTACAGTGGTGTCAGAGCATGATCTTGGAACCTGATGTGGTCTGATATTTATGAGGACAAGAATTTATGGACCACCATTATATATTGAAACCAAAAGTGCTTTTGTTGAAGAGGAAACTATGACTAGGGATGAAAAGGGAACATCATATGATGGTGAAGAGATTATAGAAATTATGGAACATATGTTTGAAGACATGACCAATAATATTATGAAAGGATTCAAATTTTTGGCTATCCAAAGTTGGAAAAAATATATTGATTTTAAGAAAACCAAGGGGAAAAATGCATCATCTTGCTCGAAGGATCAAAAGGTGAAGACCCATGAACCGCCTAGTTCTAAAATAGGTAAAGTAGAAGAAGTAGCACATGAAGAGGATAGAAATTCACTCCCAAGTGACTTTGAAAAATGTGAAGAGACATCAAATAAGTATGAATAATTTTCTATTGAAAATACTGAAGATCATTTTGAGACACATTCTACCTTGATTATGAAACAAAGAGAATCTACTGATGGATGCTTGAACTATGAAGGAATACCTACTGATGGGTGCTCACACCTCTATGTTGGTGACATATAGATCACTTTTGAAATATTTGTTTCAAGTAAAACTTCCATTAAACATGAAAATTAAGACCTTGTAGCAGTTGAAGAAGAAACAAGATCAACTTCCCCATCACCACTTGAGCTTCATGAAGTTGGTCCAAGCAAGAAGGAAGAAGATGAGAGTAGGTTCATTTGCAAGAGCCTCATTTTCTTGAAGGGTCCTTAAATATGAATGAAAATAAGATCCAAGAATCCCTTATCATACTCCATGACACTCAAGAATTGGTATAAATTTCTTGTTAGAGAACTACTTCCTTGGAGGAGACATCCTTCCTTGAAGACATGGAGAAGATTCAAAGAGCAATGTGCAACATCAAAGGTAATTTCATGTCTTTGATTTTTTATAGAAAAAATGTCATTGAGCTTAGTGAATGGTTACATTAATCCTACTTGAATAGTAATGAAGTTATTCATAATCTCACAATTCAAAATGAGCAACTTCTTGAAAAGTTGCAAGACACTTGTTTTTCCTCATATGTTTCAAATTGTCAAATGGTAGATTATTTGGAGGATTTTCATGACATGGTGGATCATGAGAAATATGGAAATTTGAATTTGCTTGATTTGTTTGAAGATAAACTTGAAGATATCCAAACACTCGATGTGGTGGAAGAAGAACTTGAATTGTCTCTTGATGAAGGTTATGCAATTTTTAATGAAGAGCATGATTCCTCTACATTGGTACCAATCTATGACAAAGGTTTCACACTTTTCAAGGAGATGCATGATACTACCCACATGGATCCTTCCCATGCTGAAACTTCTATACTTTTTGATAATTTGTGTGAGTTAGTTCATTCCCCTACATCCTACAATTCCCTGTTTTGCAGCATTAATCTCAATGAAGTATGGGTGAAAAGGTTATTTTTTATGGTGCCACATGAGGAGTATGGAACTCCTAGACCTACTTTTTATGATGACATGGTTGGAGCACACTATTATTCACATTTGAAAAAGCATCATTTGTTACTTTATAATGATGCACATCTACATGGATGCACCTATGATATGCATTTGAGTCACTTGAAGACTCATGGTTTCTCTTGCTCAACATTTGGTTCATTTGATGTTGGAGGAACTTCATCCAACACTGGGGTGAATATATTTATGATTGGAGAAAATTTTGTTTCCAACCACATACTCTATTATATCTTTATGATTCTCTCATTCATTAATGTATGGGTGAGACTTCTTTGAGTGATTTGAAGTCTCCTTGTTTTTTTTTCTCATTATTTGGTTCAGATTTTGGTGGAGGTTCTTCATTCACTCTGTGGATGAAAAAATAAATGGATGAATATTTTGATGCATATCACATCCTTTCCGAGAATCATTATAGGACATGGGATTCTCACCTATGTCATTGGAGCAGATTTGATTGGTCACTTGAAGCTTGTATGCACTTGGCAAATGGTGGTCTACTTACTTGGAGGTATAAGAACTTTCATGATTTTTTGATGATGCACCTCCTTGATGTACAGTTTTATTATGTTGTTATGTACTTTGATGATATATATTATGTACTCATGATTTTTGGAAGGATGCATACAAGAAAATGGGATCCCGTAATTCTCTTTCCTAATGGTGTGGGTTGGAGAACACTCTTACTTGTTGGAGTGCAATACAAGCAATGGGACCCTGTGATAGTTTTTAGTCCCATTGACTTCAGATTTTGGGGGAAATAAGAAGTATGGGAGATGGATTCCCCACTTAATAAAGTGATTTTAATTAGAGTAGTGCAGCAAAAATCATGGTGGTTCCTCTCTAAAATTTTCATGGAATCTCAAAGACTCAAAGTTGGGAAACTCAGTGGCAACATCAAAGAATAATACAGAAAGCAGGTTCTTCAACACCCATGTTTAAAATTTCTTGAGGACAAGCATATTCGGAAGGGAGTATTTGTCATGTCCCAAATTTTTCAATGGGTCACAATGGCGTAATCACATTTACCATATTCATGAGATTTTTCCAAATTGATGCTAAGGGTCAAATAATTGCCAAGGAGGAAAATTAATAGTTTCTTAGGTTGGGGTGGAAGCTTTGGGATTTTGAATAAGGGGGGGGGGATGAATGATGTTTGAACATAATAATGGACTTAATATTTAATAAAGGTGATAAATAAATAATTACAAGAGAAAATTGAAGTGGAAATGGAGCATGGAGACACATGGAGATTTTGGGGCCCACACATGCTAGCATTTATGTGCCACATGGCATCCTCCTCTTGAAATTTTGAATCCATGGGAAGTTTAAAGTTTCTTGGATGATTTAGAAGGCTAATAAAATTTTCCATGTGCACCATAGGTATAATTTGGGAATAAATGTAACTTACATGGGAGAGGAAGAGTCGTTTTGGAGTTAGTGAGACACTTGGACTAGATTCCCTAACTCTATGACAACAATGATGGAGATGCTGTGACACCTATGACGCAAATAAGATCTGAATGTTGGCATTTGACATTTCAGTTTGAAATAGAGCATCCAAGATATCTCTCACGTGAGTTGGAGAAGACCAATGGGTTCCTACTCAAATTGGGGGAAGATGGAAGGCTAGAAAAGGGAGGACACATGGCAAATATTGAGCCCACACCCAAATTCGAATTTGCTTGAGTTTGTGGATGGATTGGGATCCTTAGAAGGCTAAGGATGTTTATAAAATACAGGAAGAAACCAAGATAATAGATTTTTATCATTTGGTAAATTGTCATTTGTGAATTGTGAGAGCTAGTGGATGACTAGTTTTCTTTCCTTAGCCAATTTTGAGGGTGAAAGATTCCCATCCAAGTTGGTGTTTGGAGAGGCCACTCAAGTATTTCATGAATACTTAATGGAGTATTATTTGCATATGTAAGCTACAGGGAATATTTTGGATTCTACTATTGCAGCACTTTCTCTCAACCATTTCCAGTTTTTATGGCATATTCTTACTCATGGAGAGATTACGCTTTGGGTGAGCTATTGATATCTTTGGGGAAGATTATAATGCTCAATTATTTTATGTTATGATGTAAATGTTCTATATTTCAAGTTCAGAAGAATCTCAAGTTGAAATGCCAAAATATTTCATGTAAAAATGTTAAACAATGAAGAAATAGTGTCATTTCCCCACTATCTTGGTGTGCACCATTGTAATGCTAATGATTTCGAATTGGGAGAGATTTTCATTGTCCATTAATTATTTTAATAATATCAATATTCTTTTTTATTCATTCTCAAAAATTATCAAGTCGAAATATCAAATGGTTGTAAGGAAAAGTGATTATTAATGAGCAAACAATGATCATTTCCCCACTACATTGATGTATGTTATGATAATGTTGATTATTTCGAATGGAGGAATGTATCTCTAATAAATGTATGATGTATGGACTCACATTAATTTGTATTTCAAGTCTCATGTTCAGTACTTAAGCATTAGAAGCCATTTTACTCATTTTTATTGTATTGGGAAAAGATTTGGTGCCTTTTCCCCAATGGTCGAAATTGTGATTTGGGAGCTGTTTTGGAAAGAGTCATAACAGCCTGTATAAACTGAACCATGATGTATATGAGAATTTAAAAATTTACCTTACACACCCCCTGCCTCTGTTCAGAAATTCGAGTGACTTTGGGACCATTTGAGAATCCATTTCCGACAATTACCCAAGGGGAATTAGAGCCCCAATTTGCTAGTAAAAACTCCTAATTTGAACAGAACATTAAACAAGTTTGCAGAAGTAATTGGGGGGTCATAAAAAATCCCTGAACATCATATTTAAGTTCTATTATCGTTCATGTACCTTCTGAGAAAATTTGGAATTATTTGGGTTAATTTGGAGGTCTAGACATCAAAACTAGTTAAGGTTGAAATTGGGGAAAAGGTGGAAAAATTGGTCATTTAATAAAATTCCAAAAAGGGACATTACACAAATTTGTGTTTTGCATCTCTAATTACTTGCATTTTTTATTGTTCTTTCTTTTAAGGTTTCCAATTTAAAATATTTCTCAAGAGTTAACTGTTGGATCATTCCACATAAATTCATGGTTATTAACAAACCTGTAAAATTCAGATCACGTATGATGTTAGAACATGTAATCTATCGACAAAAGAAATTTTCAAACCTTGGTTATGTAACCAAACTAGTATCACTCCCATATAGTATCATATTGTGTGGTAATGTTTGATAAAAATAAATAAGTCCAAGTGCAAGTTTCCCTTAGGGGATTCTTTATCCATGGTACCATTAGAAGGGCTCTATGATGAGATAGAGGACTATTAAGAGAACTATGTTGGTTTGAAGCATGAAATATTATTATTGTTGTTAGCCTAACTAAGTCTAAACATTATGACTTTCAAAAAAAAATTCCTAACTTAATCAAATAACTCACCTTGAGTGGTAAGAAGTCTAAAAAGTTTCCTAACTTAGTCAAATAACTCACCTTGAGTGGTAAGGAGTCTTCCATAAATATGTATATAGAAGAATCCTTAACCCTCATTTATACTTTTCATCGTTTCTTCTTGGCCATACATGTGTTATAACTCAATAATGTGAATTACCACTAACTTTTATGGATTTATATCATCTACCATTTTTTCCATGCCTATAGAAATTTTATGAACAAACTCCTCAATGTAGTCAAATATTCATCATTACGCTTAGCATAGATTCTAAGCTTAGAATCTAAGTTAACTACCATTATATCATAGTTGTGCTTGACATAAAATACCCTATTATTTTAGGAGAAATATATGAATTTCATTACACTTTATACCCACAATAATGTGCCACAATTTTTTTAGTTAGAAACATAAGATATTTCTTGAACTGTGAAAAAATGAACCATCTAGTTTTCATGCTATTTTGTGTTTTTGTGTATAATTAATAATTAGAATTAGAATTAGAAGCATTCAAAATGTGTGATTATTCACATCAATTCGTAGAAAAACAAACATTGAGTAACTATTTTATTAAAAAAAATCGTTGGCATAATGTGTTTTCTTTGGCCTAGACTTTTATGTCGGTGAAATTGTTGTGTTTTCTTTGGCCTGGACATTTAGAATAGTTTAAAAAAAAATTGGTTGGGTTATTTTAATTTTTCTTTGTCATTAAATTATTCCTATACATCCAGTGAGGAGGATTTTCAGTTTTATACGTAAAATAAAATGTTGGTTTGGTTATTTTAATTTTTCTTCTCATTAAATTATACCTATACTTCTAGTGAGGAGGCTTTTCACTTTTACACGTATTTCATGGTGTTCAAAAACAGATTTTATGAGAAAAAAAGAGCAAGTTGTAAAAGAAAAAATGGATACAATCATTAAGAATATTAAAATAAATGGTTAAATTTTATATTAATAAATTTATTTTATTTCTTATTATTTTTTAAGTTTTTTAAATGTCAATTTGATTTCAAAGATCTTTTAGTGATAACTTACAACACTCAACCACTTGAGTTAACCTTCTTTACCATTTTTAAAGTTATATAGTAGAAATTTAAATAACTAAAAAAATCATTTAGAAAATATGAAATATATAAACTCTAGCGAATCTTTTTTGAATGAATTAAACAATTATATGATCAAATATAAAAAGATAATAAAAAATAATAATAGCACCTCTTTGTATAGAAACTTATATAGGACACTACTATAAAACTTGTTGGAAGGATACCAATGCAAAAATAGATTCACTACAATAGCAGTACTAAATGGTATTACTTTTCAATTTCGAAAGAGAGACCTTTTTATACAATATTATGTTAATCAACATTTCTCCAATTATATATAAACAACATAAATCCATTTTAACATAGATATTTAAATAACGAGTTTGATAAAAAAATAAGTCATTAGCATTAAGCTATGAAGAATAACCAAAAATAAATCCTCAATATACTGGATAAAAAATGGCTCTCGATACTGTCTGGAGATCAATAGTCATTTCCCATAATCAAAAGATCTTAATAGATCTAAATTCCACCTCCCGATCATTCTAAGAGAAAGAAATATCAATTGATTCAACCTCTAACTCGAGTGCTATTTTTGAGAGAACATCCGCTTCTTTCTTGAAATCCTGGTAAATGTGTTCACAATGTATAACAAATCATATTAATCATTATTTAAATTCATATATATATTAAAAGGGATTTACCATGGAAGCCCAATTTTGCACCATGACTACGTTTACTCTAGAAAATATCTTATACTTTATTGGCAAGTATACATGAACTCACCAACCTAATATTTCATTATATACAAGGGCTCCAAGGAGCAAATGTCCTCAGCGAGATTCAAACCCGAGTGAGAAGCACAATAACCAAATCTCTCAACCACCCAAACCACTCTCAATAGACATATATATATATATATATATATATATATATATAATATATTTTACAAATAATATTATCGAGAAAAAAGACATTTGTTAAATTTTTTTATATAACTTGGACTACAACCACATAAATTGAAACTAACTTGTTATCCTTAAAAAAAAAAATTATGAAACCATAAAGTTGTCTCATAGATAATTGTACTCCTCAATCATACATAATTTTACTCCACGAAGCCCAAGGAAAAAATAAAGTCAAGACCATAAAGTTGTCTCATAGATAATTGTAGTATTCAATCATAGATAATTTTACACATCAAGGACTAAGAAAATAAATTCAAAGGGCGTGTTCGAGATGGGTATCCATAAAGTAAGAAAAGAATAATATGTAGGACCAGCTTGAGAAAGTTGGAAGCACTTTCTTGAAGACTTACATCTCAAACAACACATCAAAGCACCTTTAGGGAGGAAACATGAACGAAAAATGAATGGAAAGAGTAATGTACATGCCAACTTTAGAAAGTTGAAAGCACCTTTTAAAATTTTAGTTTATTTATTATAATTAAAAGAATCAAAAGATTGTTGTAAAGTATGATACACTCAATGTCCACTTTAATATACAACAAAAATCTCATGTTCCAAGAAAGCAAGTACATTGTCCCCTTCTTCCCTTTCTAATCTCACCCATCTCACTCATTATCAAATTCTACCACCCATTTGTCACTTATCAATGGTATGGGGTTTGATGAATGTAGTGGTGTCGGACACTCTACCAAGACTTGGTGTTCTTCTATGCATGTCTCACAGAAATTTGGTTTTTTTCCATGAAAATGTTCCCTTTATTGTGAATTCAAAGTGGCTGTCAATTTTTTGTTGGTTTCCATGGAAGACCACTTTATTGTGAATGAGGTATAACTTTTTGCTATTTCCATGGAAAAGTACCCTTTGTTGTGAATGGAATAATAAGAGTTTAGAAGTGGGGGCACATTTTTGTTCTTTTCCATGGAAAACAACGTGTACCAACAATTTGTCTTTTTGTTGATTAAATATTAATCTATAGTGAATTAATTTCATATACATGTGTGTAGATTGTAGTTTCAAAAAACTTAAATATTTAAAAATAAAATTTTAAAAAATTAATTAAGATTATAATGGAATAATACAATTTAATTTTTATTTTGGAAGTTATGGCAATATTTTCGTTAATATAATTATATAATATATTGATATTTAGTACTGTCACCATCATATTGTCAACAAATTAAACATAATCGATATCAAAGTAAACCAATGATGTATATAAATGGGAATTTCATGAACATGGTCATTAGAATCCAAATAGCCATGGGTATATCTTCTTTGTACATATTTTATATATAATATAAGCCTAACATGTGTTCATGATGGATTGGATAGGCTAGCAAATGATAGACTAACAATTTATGGATCTATATCTACATACAACTAAACAATTACCAGCTGTACATTTTGAGGAAATGGACACTGATCTGATAAAGATAGTGGTCTATCTGATGAATGTAACTTTTTAATAAAGTTACGATTTTTTTCTGTGGAAAAAAAAAACTAAACAATTACCCCATTTATCTCTAAGTGATTAGTAATATGATCTATGTAATTACATATTTGTAAATGAAATCTTAAAAATTTAAGTGTGTGTGCAGAGTAAACTTTTAACGAATACTAATGTCTTGCACAATGAATCCATTTGTCCATTACTTATTTGCAATTTAAACAGTAGGCCACTATGTGACACTTCTTATAAATAAGGTTGTAGAATGTTGAATGCATTGATGCCAAATCTAATTTATCTAATGTGAGAGTAATATTAGAGCCAAGTGAATGATGTTTGGCTTCTTCAGTGTCGAGAATGAATTTTTTGTTGCATACATTTCACTTTAAGCTTTTTTTTTACATCTCATTATTTTTGGAATATACTTTTGATCATGATTGGAGACTTATGCACAATAATTTTATGATGTTTTTTTTTAAAATAAAACTTTTATATTTTGGCACAATCTTTTTATGAAGTCTATGTAATGAATGACCACGGTCAATATGTACAATGTGATTCGTTAATGAAATGAATTGTGGTTTTGTGTAACTTTTGTGTTGTTATTCATGGAAACGTATGTTTTTGTTGTGTTATTAAGGCAATTTAATTGTACAAAAATAGTTGCAATCAATGGTTTGTCAACCACAAAGGTTTGATTCCACTTGAAGCATGAACAAAAGATGAAGATTATACCTCTATGTTGATTTAATATTTGTGATTAATATTTTTGTTTTCAAGAAATAATATCACTTGTAAAAAGTGAGTTGCAATTAAAATTACAGGCACATTTATTAGGGAGTAGAATTGATGCAAGAGCATCAAGGGAAAGGCCAACAATGTGATGCATTAGTCACATGGTGTGGCTTGAAAGAAGACTAGCAGTTCTAAATACTTGAAGACTTTGATTTTCAAAGTATTTTAATCTAAGTATTTAATTATTGTTAGTTTTGTTTGTTGTCAATTTATGAGTCAAAGTAGGGATATATGGCAGTTTAAAGCTCCCTGCGAGGAGGCTAAGCCATCTAGTCAATTTGTTCCTAGTCAGTAGGAGTTAGTTTTCCTAATAATAGTAAGTTCCTCTATTTGTGGAAGAGGTGGTTAGTAGTTAGTTTTTTGAATTAGAATTCGAAGGATAGAGAGACGAGGTTAGGAGAGTCTAATGTAGGAAAAAGGGAGACAGAGAGAGGGTGAGGCTCCCGGTACTGCCGATGAAAAAAAATGTAAACTGAGTTGGAAGTTGAGGGTTTCCTACAGAATAATGAAGCAGTAAATAGATAGGGTTCTCTGGTATTTCATATATGTGTTTCTGTAAGTAAATGAGAACGTGTAAATGATGATATGTTTCTTATGTTGATATTAAGATTATAGTATACATTTGTAGTTTAATGATTATCATATGGTAGAGGCGGGACTCTGGTTTCATCGAGCCAGAAGTTATGGTGAATGACTGTGTTAAATCTCGTATTAATGTTAAATCGCATATTAATATACTGTGCAAATCCCCATACTGTTAACGAATTTTAAGATTCTTGTGCAAAAAGGAGTTGAATACATTTTAAGATTCATACGCAGCAAGGAGGTGAAGAATTCACAACATAAGAAATTGCAGACAACAAAACGGTTTCATCCAGACAAGATTGAGGAAGTTTGGTAAGTGATTATGATATTGTCATCTGATTGTACAAGATAATATGCATGTGTTCTTGGTGGGAAATAGTTGAAACGGAAGAAGTATGATGGTGAATCATAACTTGGAGGATGTGAAGGAGAAGAGCAAGCAAAGCTCTTAAAGAAGGGAAAAGATTCAGAAATTTCAGCTAGCAGGATTGAAGAAGTTGCATCAGTGTTTTGGCTGAAGCAGATACTGGTAAGAAGTAAGAGTCAAGGATTTCAATATTCATTGGTTTTCATATGAAGAGATAACTTGCCTGCAGGTGAAAGTAGGAGAAGATTTCCAATAAACCAAGACAACAGAGTGTATTGCTGGAGAAGGGAGGCTAACTGTAGTTCTCCAAAGAAGGTGAGTAGTTGTAAGGCAACAACCTATTAGCTTTGAAAGCTGAAGAGAAGGAGTGCTCAAGGGAAGGTTATGTGTGAAGAGCCAAGAAGAAGCAGATACACCAAGAGGTGACTTGGGACTGAGAACAAGTGTTGTACTTGTCTCAAAGATAGAAGAGGTTGTTTGCAGCTCACAAGGTGGAATAGGATAAGTCCACAGAGGAAAGAGGATATGACCATTGATGGATATCCTAGAGGTTCAAGGAGGATTCACAATCAGAAGAGAGAAATCAACAGAGATGCTGGTAGAAGACCAAGCATGAGAAAACTTGGTGTGGTATCTACAAACAAGTTGTTGGAGTCAGCTTATAGTGATGGATTAGTTGTATTCCATGTTGAAAAAAAGGAGTTCATGAGGGAAAGAAGATTGTGGTTGCTAATAATCATAGTGAAGGTTCAGAAAAGGGCCATAGAAGATCAAGTCAGGAAAATATTGATAAGGAATTCGCTGAAATAAAAGTGCAGCTGGAAGTGATGAGATATTTTGTACAGAGGAATATGGAGGACCAAAGGTATGGTTGGGTTCATCGGAGGAAAAGAATCAAGTGGATTCAATTACTAAGGAGACTGAAGTATAATACAAGAATTCAGTTAGAAGAAGAACTCATAGGAGCTAAGTTGCAGCAAATAATGTGTGTTGAAGAAGAGGTTTATTTATGTGAACCTGAACAAGGATCTCTTCTTAGTGAGACTAATGATGAAGATGAAGACATGATATTAAGTGATGGTTTTGTGGATCCTTGGAAGGATAAAAACCAGTTGCAAGAGCTGATGTTTGAGACAACAATAGAGGCCTTGAAGCCTTATGATTTTGAAACTAATAAATGTTGTATGTCTTCAAGTTTTATGAACTCAAAATATGCTAGACATACACTTGGAACTATCACACAAGTAAAGGAGAAGATGGTTGGTTGTGGCTATGAAGATTCCTCAGATATGAAGAAAGAAAGACAGTCTCTTGATACTATCATAAATCCAAGAAAGGATATGATTACTCATGTTCATATGAGGAACATAGAGAAGGACTACAGTCAAGTGAAGAAGGATAGGGAGCTTGTTGAGATCAGAGAAAGATTCAGTAAATTAGATAGGTTGATTCAACAAAGTAATGGAGATGAATATTATGGATGGGTGATGAAGAGAAAAAGGGTGCATTGGTTTGCATTGCAGCAAAGGAAGAGACTACATTTATTAGTCTTGAGGACGAATAGATAACTCAAGAAGGTTGAGCTTGAGAAAGGAATGATAAGGAAGAAAGAAGGCTACTCATGTGAACATGAATCAGAAAGTTTTCTTTGGAAAACTGATGAAGTGCGTATAGAATTCAAGAAGAACTTGATGAAGTGTTCTGCAATGGGAGTCAGCTAAAAGAATTGATGGTGAGACCATCCAGAGGGATATTAGAATCTCATGATTTTAAAACTGATGTTTTGTATGTAAATGTGGGGTTTATTAAAGTAGGACAACTATCTTGTGTTGTCACAGAAGAAGAGAAAAGAAAAACTCAAGTTTTTCAAGAGATGAAAGAAGATTTTTATAACCCTATGAGAAAGCAAAAAGAACATTTGTTGAATACTGTTGTGGAAGACTCTGTGAATATTGGACAGTTATGGAAAGCTGAAGCCAAATAAGAGAAGCTAATAAGTGTTGTTGTGGGTGATCATTAATTATTGAAGGATATTAACCTTGAAGACAACCAAGACATAGAAGGCTGGTTGACAATTAATGTAGAGGAAGAAAACGATGAAGAAAGTGTAGAGCTTTTGGAAGAAGTTCCAAATGAGATGACAAATTTGTGGCATCAGCTAATTCTTTTGGAGAATAGATTAGCAAAACAAAAAATGAACATTCATATTGTGAAATTGGAATTGAGTGGAGATGAGGAGATTGTCATCAACGACAAATCTGGAAAAGAGGTAGTCAAGAAATCTAAATTCTTGAGCAAATACAGTGGAGACTTTGTGTCTGAGGATTTGGGTAAATATGATACAAATCTATGTGGGAAAACAGTGAAATCTGAAGTAAATTCAAAACGGGAAATTGGTTTTGAATATCAAGTTAGAACGGAGAGAATTGAAACTTTAAGGTCTCACAATGATGATAGAATTATGTTTCTGCAGTATGATAATGATGAACAGAAAATTGTCTTGAGAGACAATGAAAAAGATGGAGCTGAAAAGCATGTTTCTAAACATGAAATGCTAAATAGAGTAGAAATAGAATGTTATGATTGGCATAATGATAATACAGAATGTGAAAGACATCCCATGAGAGTCAAGTTGCTGAGATATTTGCTTAAGGAACCTAAATGTAGAAATGAGTTTAAAGCTCAGGGACAGCAAATGCATGTTGTAGAAGGAGATGTCCTCAAGGACATTAAGGAGGAAAGGATGATAGAGGTAAGAAATCAACAAATTAACGGTGAAAAAGTGAAGTTGGATGAGAAGCTTGATGAGCTATGGATAGTGATGTCAAGGCATTCCAGGAGAATGTGCAATATGAAGAAGGAAGAGATGAATTGTTTTAATTCATCGGATGAAGAAGAAGTACTGGACGAGTGCAATAGCAGATTGCAACATAAGGTGTGGAAGCCTAGTAAATTGAGGCTAGAACTGAAATGTGATGGAAGTGAAGGCAGTGGTGAGTTGTAGTACAAGGTTTGGAAACCAGGAGATTATGCATTAGATGCATATGACCAGGAGGTCATAATTTTTATTTCCCTGGGAGTCTGATGCAGGAGAATCAAGGGAAAGGCCAGTAATGTGATGCATTGGTCACATGTTGTGACTTTGAAAGAAGAATAGAAGTTCTAAGGACTTGAATACTTTGATTTTAAAAGTATTTTAATCTAAGTAGTTAATTATTGTTAGTTTTGTTTGTTGTTAATTTCTGAGTCAAAGTAGGAATAGATGGCGGTCTAAATCTCCCTGCGAGGAGGCTAAGCCATCTGGTCAATTTGTTCCTAGTTTGTTGGAGTTAGTTTTCCTAATAATGGTAAGTTCCTATATTTGTGGAAGAGTTGGTTAGTAGTTAGTTTTCTAAATTAGAATTCGAATGGATAGAGAGACAGGGTTAGGAGATTCTAGTGTAGGAAAGAGGGAGACAAAGAGTGGGTGATTCTCTCGGTACTACAGATGAAAACAAAATGTAAACTGAGTTGGAAGCCAAGGGTTTCCTATAGAATAATGAAGCAGTAAATAGATAGGGTTCTTCGGTATTTCATATATGTGTTTCTGTAAGTAAATGAGACTGTGCAAATGATGATATGTTTCTTATGCAGAGATTAAGATTATAATATACATTTTCAATTTAATGATTATCATATAATAGAGGTAGGACTCTGGTTTCATCGAGCCATAAGTTATGGTGAATGACTGTGTTAAATATCGTATTAATATACTGTGCAAACCCCAGACTGTTAATGAATTTTAAGATTTCTGCGCGGCAAGGAGTTGAAGACATTTTGTGGTTTTATTACCCAAGAGACAGAGAAATAGCAAGATAAATCACAGATATGGTATAAGTTGAATGGATGGTGTTAGAATAGTAGAGTAAAACTAAACTAGTTAACCTATCTAAGCAACCAACAACATATCATAAAAGATAAGAACGGGAAAAGAAAAGGACAAGAGAACATTGATATGCGTGGTTCACCCTAATGGGTTACATCCACGGGAAGGTAGTCTTCTATTATCTCTAGAATGTATTCTCCAAGATTACAAGAGAGCAAAGCACAAATACCCCAAAGAATATAGATGATGTACAAAAGTGTCACAATAGTACCACTACTACATAAAGAATACATTATATGTAGAGACTCACTTGACCCTATTATATACTAAGAGATGATGAGGAATTGCTCTCACATATTGCATGTGGGATAATATAATTCTCCAAAATAACATCTCTTAATACAATACCATGGACAAATACTCTACACAAGTAAATACAACACCGTATAACTATGGGTTAAATGTATTACTCTTTTACATAAGATTGTAGACAACTTCCGACATAATACAAAGACATTATTACCTTCCAAGGAATATAATATATTCCAACACCCCCCCTTAATAATGGCTGGGAGAATGGCCCACACTAACACTAAGGAAGGAGTCATCACTGATACCCCTTGATGACAACTTCCTGCATTCCAAGTAATAAACGAAGATGCACAAAATTCACCTCAGTGAAGGATTTGGTGAAGATATCTGCTGCCTCCTGCTCGATAGGACAATACTGAAGAGAAATAATACCATCTACCACAAGTCTGTGAATGTAACGAGCGTCAAGGTCGATATGCTTTGTCTTGGAGTGATATACCAGATTATAAGCAAGCTGGATTGCACCCTGATTGTCACATTTCAACACAGTGGACAATTTCGGAGCCAGACCAAGATCTGTAAGAACATGCCATAATCGAACTGCTTCTTTAGCTGCTTCTTTGGATACTCTATATTCTGCTTCACATGAAGATAAACAAAGAGTCTTCACCTTCTTGCTTGACCAAGAAATTGGACCTGAACCAAGTTGAAATATATAACCTGCAGTGGACCGTTGATCAGAACTATCACTTGCCCAATCAGAATCCATGTAACCAGAGAGTGAAATTTTAGTACTACTTGAATAAAAAGCACCATAGTGTAATGTCCCTTGTAAATATCTCAGAATACTCTTGGCTACCTACCAATGACTTTGATGAGGTTGTTGCATGAACCAAGAAACCAAACTGATGGCAAAAGAGAGATCTAGTTTCCTGTGAGTTAAATATATCAAACTTCCTACAAGCTGATGATAAACAGTAGCATCAACAAGCGCTGTGGTACACTCAACAGTTAACTTTACACCAGTCTGAAATGGCGTAGGAGCATATTTACAATCACTCATATGGAAACGAGCCAACAAGTCTATAGCATACTTCAGCTGAGAGAGAAACATACCATCTGCCATATGCCAGATTTGAAGACCCAAGAAATAATGCAATAAACCAAGGTCAGTCATTTCAAACTGCTTTTGAAGATCACTTTTTAGATTTTGAATTAATGTAAGCTGGTTTCTTTTGATGATTAGAACATATACATATAAAACAACAATGAGAATATCAATACCAAATTTCTGAACATACAGATTTGGATCAGATATACAATGCTTAAAACCATTCTTCAAAAAATATGCATCAATTTTATCATACCAATCCCTAGGTGCTTGTTTGAGACCATATAAAGACTTGTGTAATTTACATACTAAATTTGATGAGTCGGCATTAATAAAAATAGGAGGTTGTTGCATATAAATTTCTTCATTAATATCACCATTTAAAAAATCACTTTTACCATCCATTTGGTGTATATCCCATTTATAAGATGAAGCAATAGATAAAATGGTTTTTGTTGTATTCATTTTAGCAACATGAGCAAAAGTTTCATTATAATCTATACCTTCAAGCTGATTAAAAAATTTTGCAACTAACCTAGCTTTATACTTTTCAATATGTCCTTCTACAGTGAACTTAGTTTTATAAACCCATTTACAACCAACTAAATTCTTACCAACAGTAAGAGGAACAAGAGACCAATTCTTGTTCTTCATAAGAGACTCATACTCAGCAGTCATAGCTTGTTCCCATTGAGGTTTACCTTGAGCTTGAGCACAAGAGGTAGGATCATTTGTGGCCAAAAATTTGGTCATAAGGGAAAAGTTATATATAGTTCTATGAGAGTTGGAAGGGTTACCGACCTCACTACCTGCAGATTCAAGAGTTTTCCGGGCCTAAACAAGAAGGTTAGAGGAAACAAAATTTTCTTCATCTTCAGTACATTCAGGTGGAATACTTGAAGAAGAAGGTGAACTAGGATCAACAACAGGTACAAAACTGAAAGAAGAAACCGAGATAGGAGTAACATGAGACAATGGGATATTCAGTGTAACATGAGGTTCGATAGACTCAGGTGGTGAAGATACTTCAGCAAAGTGAACATCCCTTCAGATGATAACACTCTGAGTAGAGGTATCAAATAACCTGTAAGCCTTAGAATCCTCAGAATAACCAATGAATATACATTTGTGAGACTTGGGCTCTAAAGTTTTCCGTTTATCGTCAGGAATATGAGCCCAACATTCAAAACCATACACCTTAAAGTTACTAATATCAGGTTTTCGACCATTCCATTTTTCCTCGGGGGTAACATGCTTAACGCATTTTGTAGGAACTCGATTTAAAATAAAGTTTGCACAACTTACAGCTTCATCCCAAATTTTTAATGTAATCCTTTAGAATAAAGCATACATCTAGCCATTTCAACTAAAGTTTTGTTTTTCCTTTCAGAAACACCATTGTGTTGAGGTGTGTAAGGTACATTCTTTTGGTGTTGAATACCATGTTTGGATAAAAATTATTCAAATTCATTCTTAACAAATTCCCCCCCCCATTATCTAATCTTAAATTCTTAATCTTCTTACCAGACTCATTTTTAACCAAAGATTTAAAAATTTGAAATATTGAAAAAACTTTACTTTTATTTTTCAAGAAATAAACCCATGATTTTCTACCAAAGTCATCAATAAAAGTAAGAAAATAGACTGTACGAGATAAAGAGGGAATTTCAAGAGGACCACAAATGTCACTATGAATTAATTGCAAAGGTTCTTTAGCACACTAAGCTTTACCTTTCTCAAACATTTCTCTATGATGTTTAGCAAGAACACAACCTTCACAAACACCGTTAGTAGAAGAAATATGAGGCAAACCATGTACCATTTTAGTTAACAATTGCATTTTACCATAATTCAAATGACCTAATATTTCATGCCATAATTTACTTTGTTCATCGGCGTGGGCAACATAGGAATAATAAGGTTGTTTACTAGTTGAGTTAAAACCAACAAATTTATATAGACTAGCAGTATGATCAACATGACCAGAAAAAACTACTTTGAAGTTTTGATTAATATCTTTAAGAACATATTTGTCAGGCCATGCTTCAAATTTAAACCCTTTTTTATAAGCACGATAAATTGAAAGTGAGTTAATGGGCATGTGTTCAACATGAAAAACATCTTCTAATTGACCATTAGTAACATTAACATTACCGAAACCAATTACGGAAAGTTGTTTACGATCACCTATAGAAACTTTCTGAGATGTGTTTACGATTGTCATAAGAATTAAATAAAGAAGCATCACCAGTCATATGTTTTGATGCACCATAATCCATTATCCATTCCACATTAGAAGAAGAATTATTAGGCAAACCAACAGATGCACATAAAGCTACTTGAGAGTCATGAGAAGTTTTCGTTTTAGCTTTAGCCATTAAACATTTTGCTTTAAAACAATTCTTTTCAGGATGGTTAGTTTTACCACAATCTATAGCATCTATTGTTGGTGATGTCCTCACTGGCAAGGAAACATATCCAAAACGGTCTAGAAAGATCAAGAAATCAAGCGAGCCTGTCGAAGAATCCCTTGACTTTGTTCAGAAAACAAAGAATCGGTCCAAAGACCCTTCCAAGGGAGATTGCAGCAAGAGAGGACGAGGAAGAAGAAACTTTAGAGGCAGAGGGGGCAGAAAGAAAAGATCAGATTTGCACTGCAAGCGTTGTGGAAAGACTGGGCACACATCAGATCAGTGTTGGGCTTCATGGGACTCCATCAAAGACAAGCATAACCAGAAGAAAGATGACCAAGATGCTAGTAAATCTTCTGATTCTTGTATTGTTGCACATTGTAATCTTGGAATTAATGAAATGACTTCACTTTCATCTTACAAATATTGTTGGCTGCTTGATACTAGTGCAACATCACACATGACATTTAGAAAATACTTTTTTGAAGAACTTAATGAAACAATAGATGGCATAGTTTACTTTGCAGATAAGTCAAGCATTAAACCAAAGGGAATGGGCACCATTCGACTGAAGATGCCTGGATTCCCTGATTTCTTATTGAAGAACGTTCTTTATCTTCTAG